>BQNB010025438.1:1220-59639 GCA_026074375.1 Tanacetum coccineum
AAGAAAAGGACGAAAAACAAAGCCAAAACGACAAAACCGGACTCGGAATGGAAAAGACTGTGAAAGACAAAGCCAAATCGAAGCCGAAAAGTCAATCAAGTCAAAAAGTCAATAGAAAAGTCAACTGGTCAAAGTAAAAGTCAACCCAAGTCAACCCAAGTCAACCCCGACAAATCCAAAAGTCATCAAATCAAGAAATATAAGTTTAAGGGTTGAAATTACCAAACCCTTAAACTTATATTTAAACAAGAAAAGAGAAAAAAGAAGACAAGGGCCGATTTTGCAATTCACTCAAAGAAATAACAAGTGGGGGGGCAGTTCTGCCAACACCCCAAACTTGTATACACCAAGGACGAACCTTGCAAAGAGTTATATAACTCTTGGGGACTTGTTTTGTCAAGTCCCCAAAAGGTTATAAACACAAGGACCATGTATGCAAATAAACATATAACCATGGAGGACCAACCCTGCCAACTCCAAAATCCTATACCCTGTCACCCCCAACCTTTTTTCCCGCCATTTTTAAAACACAAAAACCCACTCACGGGTTAACAACCCTTCTTTTACCCTATAACCTCAAAAACCCCATGGTCAAACTCGCCCCTCCTCCTCCACTAAAACCCTAATCCTATTTGGCAATCCCACAAATCCCCAAGGTGTATTCGACGGTTGAGATGATTGTTTTTGGTTTTGCTCTCACCAAACTAACACAACAAGCAGCTTATAAAAGAAGAGAAGAAGACATAAGCTAGCCAGCAATTAGTTAGTAGTTTTTATTTTTCAGTTTGTTTTTATTTTCGTATTTCTAAGCATTTTCCTTTAAGTTTTTAAATTTCAGCTTTAAGCTCTTGTACTTTTGTTACTAAAGCTTGTACTTCAGCATTTGAGTAATAATAATTCAGTTTTCAAGTTTCTTCATACTTTGATTTCCATTTTAAGCTGTTTTCATCAAATAAGCTCTTAATAAGCTCATTTGAGCTTATTCCTTTTCATAAGCTCAAATTCAGTTTAAAATTTGTTAAAAAGTCATTCATTACTAATTTTGTTTAGTTCAAATCAAATTATGATCATTTGAGTGCATTTGATTCAGTTTTGGAAGCTACAAGGCACAATAAGCTTAAATCAAGCTTATTGAGGTTTAGAGGCTAGGGAGCCACTTAGGTTCAAGCTTTTTAAGCCACTCACTCTACTAGAGTGGCTTAGGTCTGAGTCTACAAAAACTCAGGTTTATTTTTCTTTAAATTTCATCTTAACATTAATATGGCTTAACTCAAGTAGCTTATTTCTTTGTTCACCTTATGCTTAATCATGTTTATGTTGCTTAGATGGTTTAAAGTTAAAATGTTTTTAAGCTGTATTAGTGAGAAATATTAGGGTTAAATCTAGTTGTTAGATTCTGTCATACTAGTGTAACAAGCCTAGTAGAGAAACTAGCTTATTTCTCCTAATAAGCTAGTTCTTTTACAGCTTAAATAGCTTTATTAGGTTAGTTTAAGTAGAAGTGGATAAAAAGTTTTAGTAGCTCTAGCTTTGAAATAGATTTTTAGTGCAATTTAGTTTTGACAGACAAAATAAAGGAGTGTTTGGTTTTAGGTACATTTGACTCTTTAAGTCAACAATTTACTATCAATTCTTTTTATACATTGGAGGAATCTATAGAAAACAAGTTTTAATCAGGTTTTAAAAGTTAGTTTGTAAATTTACAAAGTTTTAAGTGCTAAAAATACTTCCTAGCACCAGGGCAGTTTTGAGAGTTAAGTGTTTTTAGTTTTAAAGAAATTCATGGCAATCTAGAGGTCACTTTGTGTTAGTGTACATTTATTTACATGTAATGAGTTAGTTAGAGAGTTCTAAAGTGGAAACTAAGCCTGCACTTAAGATTTTTTGGTCAATTGCATCAGCAACAACAGTTAATACTGTTGTTGCTGTTCAATTTTCTAGTCCCTTTTAAGCATTAGAAATTAGGAGTTAGAGTTTGATATTAGATACATTTATAGTACTCCATTAGTTTTTTAGAATTTATCATTTAGATTTCATTATTAAGCTTTTAATATAGCTTATTCAAACCTGCAAAAGTAGTATAGTAGCATTTAGGATTCTAGCTTATTTTCTATTTGATTTTCATTTCTAGTTGTAATCTTGAAAATCCTTTTATCTAGGTTAGTTTTAAATTCAAAGAATAGCTTAAATTCAAAATTTCAGCTTTTTAGGATTAGAAATAAGCTGTATAGCTTATAAGAAAAAGCTTAAAAACAGACATAAGCTAAAACCTGCACTTTTTAAATTCATTTTTCTTGTTAATCTTGTTAAAACTTAGCTTATTTCTTTTTAGATAATCTTAGTACACATCACAGGCATCAAGTAGCTTCTTTTGTTTTTCAATTTCATCTAGTAATAAGCTAGAAATAAGCCATTATCTAGAAAAGCTTTTAAACTCTTAGTTTCTGTAACAGGAACAAAAAGCTCAATTTTTTAGCTTATTCAGTTAGTTAAAGTAGCAAGTGCCTTTGTTAAAGTTGTTTAGTATAAGCTCTTTAGTAACTTTCATGTTTTAAGTTTTTGCTAATTCTCAATTTTTAATAAGCCAAAAATAAGCTAGATCGCAGGGTTTATTTGGTACTTTTCCCATAGTTTAGGGTTACCCGTTTGCATATAAGTGTAAATTCACAATAGTTAGCCCGCCTACCCTTTAGTTTCGTTTCTTACACTTTCTACCCTGTTCTTTCTAGAATAATAAATAGATTTAATAATTTTCATTTTAGTTTAATAAAAATTAGGGTTTAGTTTTAATTGATAAAATTAGGGCTTAATTAGGTTATAAAATTTAGGGCTTTTTGTTCCATTCAATTTCTGCACCTTTCTAGTTTATAAAAACCATTTTTCTTTATTTTTCCAATTTAATTTGTAATTTCTAGGAATTTAAATAGATTTTAGTTAATTTCTTTTTCTTAGAAAAATCATAGAAAATAGAAAAATAGTTGAAAATTTTTGATTCTTTTTGTGAAAATTTTCTTTTTAAATCTAGTATTTTTGAAAAATAAAAGTAAAATTTTAGTGATAATTTTTAGAAAAAGTTTATTTTTGTTAATTCATTTTTCTTTAAAAATTCATAAAAAATTCAAAAATAGTTAAAAAATTCCAATTCTTTTTCCTAAAATTTTCTTTTTAAATTTGTGATTTTTAGGCATTAAATTTGTTAAAAGTATTCTAGATTTTAAAGTCATTTTTTAGCTCACGTTTGTTTACTTCTCTTGCATTTAATTTCGCGTTAGCTAATTGTTTTTAGTTTTCTTAAATGTTTTTCAAAGTTAATTGTGCTATTAAATTCGAAGTTTAAGCCAAAAAAATCTCTTCAGAAACTCAAATCTTAGACAGAATCGATTCTCCCTGGCCAGCCATCGTTGGGGATAAACGACCCGGGAACATTCCACCTTCTCAAATCAATTCCTTCCTTCAAACTCAAATCTTCGACTGTATCGATTCTCCAGTCCAGCCTCGTTGGGGATAAACGACCCGGGAACACTCTATACTACTTCTCGGTTTCATTGATTGTTGTTTTTAGATTATATATATTTTATATTTTATTATATATTATATATATGGTGTAAAAACCATCAATCAATTTTTGGCGCCGTTGCCGGGGAGGCTGTGAAACGATTATCGTTACGTTTGTCAGTTTGTGTTTGAATCTGTGTATATTTTCTTTTATAAACATAAAAAAAAAACATTGTCCATAAAAAGAAATAAAATTCACAAATTGGTAAAAATACCAAAATATAATATTCTCAACAGAGGTATTATCATAATAACTTCCGGTGAACTTGTTGGTTCCCAACTCGAACAAAAGATTTAAAACTTGCCTTTGTGTCGCTTGTGAAATACGGCTCACCTTTAATTGATAAACAAACTATAAGAGGGGTATAAGGAGGGTTGTTCCGAGGAACTACGACCCGAAAGGAGAAGGTTTTTAATAGCTTCGCGCTTTCCCGCTCCTCCGCTCCTTTGTGCGTTTGTCTTTTAAAGAGCTACCGTGAAACGAGTTGACTATTGGTTTAAGTTGTCTTATCTCATTTTGTCCGTTAAAATAAATTGTGAATTAATGGAAAAACCAAAAATAATCTTCTTTTTCTTCGTATCATTTAATTCTTTTCTTATCCATCTTAATGTTTAATTCTTATGACGTCATTCGATTATCGTTTGAATCCGATTTACGCGATTAAAGAATGCTCGACTTGTGGAGTTTTGTACACTGCAGACTTTTGTTGTTCAAAAAAGGGTCTTGAAGACAAGATTCTTGTTCCTAAACCCCCTCGAAATTGTGCAAGGTGTGCAAGGTGTGGAACCCCGGTTGATGGTCCGTATTGTCAAGGATGTGCTCTTTTACGAAAGAAATTTAAGGAAGATTTGTTTACATATTGTGTGGAAAATGAATTTTTCGAAGACCTTCAAGATACTTCCGAGTCATCCGATGACAATACCAACGTTGTTAATGCTCCTCAAGAGCCATTTGTCTACAATCAGGACCCCAGTGAAAATTCCTCACCAAGTCCTCCACACATTGACCATTGTTGTCACGAGTGCGGTGATTCGTTAGATGGAATCTTTTGTCGACAATGCACTTGTAAGTCTTGTGGGAAAGGTGCTCATTACGGTTATAATTGTCCTCCGAAAGTTCCGATTATCTCTAATCCGGAACCATGCAAAAATCAAACCATTGGTGAGCACCTACAAAACTTGCAAAGATTGCAACAACAATGTTTGTTTCGTACATGCCAACAATGTGGGTGCAATGAATACGATGGAGTTTGTTTTTATTGTAAAGTTGGAAATGGAACACCAATCAATGTTTCAACTCCGTACTCTTCTAACAATTCTCCAAGTGTTCCAAACCTGACTCCAAAACCCCCGACGTATTCTTATGAGATTTGCGGGAACAATGCTTATTATGGTTACGATTGTGCACCTCAAGTTCCGTTTATCCATAATCCGGAACCGTGTTACAATCAAGACTTTAATTTCCCACAAACTTTACCAAGTTTTCAACAACAAAGACTTGGTTGTGAAAAATGCGGGGGTCCTCATGAAACCTTCCAATGTCAACCAATGAATGAAGACTATTATCATGAGCAAAATCCTTGCTATGATTCAAATTCTTTTGGTTTTGACCAAGTTCAACCCCCGCAATATACCGTCAATCATCCAATCTTCAATTCCCAAAATGAGCTTCTCAATTCTAGTAATAAGCTTATGGAACAAATGACAACCTTATGTGATTTGGTTGGTCAAGCTATACAAAAGAAGGAAGAAGAAAAGCGAATCGCGGAAGAACAAGCGGCTAAAGATCGATATTGGAAGATTCCCATTTGCTACGATGATGACGAAGACGACACCATTGCAATCACACCCGTTTTACCAATCAAGGAAACCGATAACTCTCTAAGCATGGGGGACAAGCATCTTGACAATATTCCGGAAACGGAATCGGACGAATTCATAAAGTCAAGTGTTGAGGACCTTGTCCAAATCCCAAGTGAGTCCGAGGGTATTCCCGACAAAATGTGTGATGTGCCTCTTTGTGAAGATACCACCCCTCTTAATGCTCTCAATGAACATTCTGAGATTATTATCAATTCCAACGATGATAATCCTTCAAGTGATGACGATTCTACCTACGGTGAGGATATCGATTATGTCGATGCATCACCTCCCGATGTTGAGATCGTCAGCTTAGAGGTGGTGGAGATTGTTGATCCGGAAGTTGGAAGGATTGATGATGACATTCTTTTAACAATCAAAGACGATATCCTTCGTGAAAAATTGTTGAATGTCAATCTTCTTATTGCTAAGATCGATGCATTAAGAGATAATCCCACTCCATCTTCCGAAGTTGTGATCAAGTCTACCTCCACATTTCCTAATCTTTTCTTGGAGGAGACTAACACCTTTGATAATTCTTTTCCCGAATCTGAAACTTTCCGCTTTAATCTAGAAGAGATTAGTAGTGGCAGTCCCACTACTCATTCTGAGTTATCTCTTCCTGATTATAAAGCTTTCTACATTGATAACGATCATTTTAAAGAGAAGAGTAGTGGCAATACCACTACTCATGTTGATTTTTCTCAATATGATTCGTTTATCTTTGATCTTTCGAATGATCAGTTTCCTCCTGCCGATAGGAGTGACTTTTATCATGAGGAGTTCGCCGATGAACTTGCTCACATCATATCTCCACCGGAGTATGATCATTTCTGCTTTAAGATTGAGCCCGAGCTGGGCAATCTTACTATGGATGTGGTGAATGATATTTTCCCAACAAGAGAACCAAGAGTTCATGTGCCTAATGTTTTACCCACCCATCTCACCCTGGATACGGATTTCATACTTTTAAGTGAACCTCTCTTCGCTTATATTGTATGGATCTTTCTTCCATTTCTCACGTATCCAGTTGCTCCACCATATCTTCTCTCCACCAGGAATGAAGATACCATTTTTGATCCCGGCATCTCAATTTATCATTCTTTTATGCCGGATGTATCTCATCGGAGTGGAACTTTCATAATCAATGTTTTTCCAAACCACTTGAATGAAAGTCCGATGATGATTTTATCTTCCACTTGCTTCCCCATGGACCAATGAATTCGGGGTCGAGTCGAGCTTGTGACTCGGTTAACAAAAACAAGGCGCTTCGTGGGAGGCACCCCATGCTTATCAGTAGTAGTAATAAATAAGTGTTTTTGTGTGAGGAGGCTTACATTTTCCATTACCCGTGTTTTGTCCATGTTTTGTGTGCTTTGTATTGTATGTCCAGGATTTCCCGGATTGTGAAGACTCTCGTGCTCGCAGTATCCACATGAGTTTCACATCCTCAGCTTCATTTTGGGAATCCAGTATCCAAATCTAATCGACTAACGTTTTATCTTTAAGCATACTTAATAAACGGCTTAGGATTTACGTAGAGCCCCTTATTAAAACATTGAGGACAATGTTTAAATCTAGTATGGGGGGGATCTATCGATTTGATTGTGCCTGTAGCCGTTGTTTTCGCGTAATCTTGTTTTTACCACCAAAATTCTAAAAAATTGATAAAATTTAAAAATTTTCAAAAATAAAATAAGTGTTTTGTCACAATTTTGACTTTCCTGCTGGGTAGAATAAGAATAAAATTTTGACCCGATCGAGCGTGTTGAGCTCTAGCTTGTTCCTTAACATTTAGGCTAAGCATTCACGGAAATTCGCGAAGAACAAAAAATGATAGAGTTAAGCATGAGTTGGATGCTAAACAAGAATTATTTGGAAATCTTAAGAGCTCATGTGTGTAATTTGTGGCTTTTTCTCCCATAAGCTCCTAACTGGACTAATAATACGTGCTATTTTTGAAAATTAAACTTAAATCAACAATTTTGGAGATGTAGTCGATAGCAATAATTTTAGTCTTAGTTCAAATTTATACTTAAATTTTTCAAAAAGAAGTCTTCTCTATATCGTGAAATAAAGTGTGAAATAAAATAAAATAAAATAAAAAATAAAATAAAATGATAAAAAATATGATAAGTAATAATTATAAACTGTGGGCTGATAAAAGTTTGCTGCATCTTGCCGGCTCACAACCGATGTTGCAGCCTTCTAAAGAAAGCCTATAGTAAGAATAATAATCCGAGACTAATGAAAGTTTGTTGCATCTTGCCGGCTCACAACCGATGTTGCAGCCTTCTAAAAGGTCGAGGGTTACAATTGCATCATGGTTATGTTTAATGTTAAGCGTGAATTAATAAATGTAAGATCTCTTTTTGTTAAATTTAAATATGCTTTTGAACTTTGACTATTTCATTTTAAGTTTTTCTAAATAAGCTATGTGTATACGGGAAACCTAAGAGTTTTTGAAACCAAAGGTCCGTGAGTCCCGATACTAGTCTCTGTGGGGTGTCAAAAGCCTGGTCACTTAGCCGCGAGGTTGGGATGTGCCGAGACGAAAGTCTCTACAAGGGATGATCTCGCCTTCAAACTCATTATTCTCGGGTGGAACGTGAAGCATAGAATTTTGCAAAACGTTGATCCATGGTCAAAATTCGAAATGGCACATTCACCTAATATATAATAATTGTCGGGAGTGAAAAGTTCACAGGTTGCAAATATGAGTAGTGTTAGAATCTTAACTGATATTTAACGGTGATTTCGTTTTAAGCCTGGTTTGGGACGAGTGAAAAGTCGGGGACGATGAATTTATCCTTTTTGGGGGCATTTTCGGATCGAAATGCATCTTGTTCTATGATCCCTAACGGTTATGAAAATAACGAAAGTCGGAATATTCTAGTTAGTTGCTAAAAAAATGCGGGAAAATACAAAAATATGTGTAGGAATAAGTGAATACATTTAAGAATAGTAAAAATAGGGCTTCTCAAAACTCTCGATTCTTTAATTCCCCTCGATGAACACTTAGCTACTTTTCGAGGTAATTAGTCAAGGGGGATCGAGATTCTTAGTTTTCTAAGTGCTTACTTATAGCATTGCGTGAGGACACAGCAATATCTTAGTATGGGGGATTTTGGTATGTGCTTAATTACATATACCATTTTCCATAAAAACCGGACTTAAACGATCAAAAACGTAACAAAAATACCTTGTATTTGTATGTTTTCATTTATATTGTGCAAGAAACGGATATCCGACAAAAGGACAAAAAAACGGACAAAACCGAGCACGAAACAGAAAGAGCATGAAAGAAAAGTCAAATCAAAGCCAAAAGTCAAAAAGTCAAAGTCAACCCTAACAAAGTCAAAGTCAAAGGCGGAGCCGATATCGAAGAAATGTTAAATGGGCCAACCCGTACCCATCTAATGGGCCGAGCCAGCCCATTTAAACATTATAAAGACTTTTGAAGCCTAAAAGATTTAATAAAGGCCCAACACTCTTTTATTATAGCCGGTCCAAAAATCATGCCTAACATAAACACTTAACAACATGTTAACCCATCCCTCTTTTATCCCTTACTCTATTAGTCCTTTAAGGACTAACGGTGCAAACAAATGCCAACCACAAGGGCTTAATCTGCCAACTCCCCCCAAAGTTATATCACCTACAAGGACGATTTGTGCAATAAATATATACACCTTGAGGGGCCAAAGTTGCCCATTCCCCAAATTTTAACCCTGTTATACTCAAACCCATTTTAACCCGCCAAAACCATAGGGTACTGTTTATCTCCCTCAACTCACGCTTTGTGTGTGTCCTGTCCCTGTAATAAACAGACAAATTCTTTCACCCCAAGACAAGAACATCACCATCCCATCATTCCCCACCTCACAAAATGCCAACTCCACCTTGGCAATCTTGAAACACCCCATTGGACAGAGCACAAGGACAAAGAATCAAGGGTGAGGATCAATTGGATTGGGGGCCAAGGCAGATTAAGGGTCAGGATGGTGCTTGGTTTCCTCTCATAGCAAAAACACAACAAGCACAAGAAAGAGAAGGCAAAGAACTCCCCACATATAAAGAGAAGAATGAAGACAGAGAAAAATATAACTAGGAGTAGATTAATTTAATTTTTAATTTTTTTAAATTTGTGTTTTTAGTCTTTTAAATTCTGTCATTTAAGTTTTCAAACCTTGTAATCTTTTGTTAGATATTAGAAAAAGACTCGGTCACCCCGTGTTTTTACTGTTCAATATAGCTCGTAGTTTAATAGGTAAATGTATGACTTTCGGTATTGATGGGTACTAATACCCGATGTATTGTAAGAACATCTAATTACCTCTTTCCAACTTTGGAGAGGTAAGCATCTCGTCATTTACACAACTCTTAAGTGTGTTTTTATTAGTTTCTCTCTCAACATTATTCTCTCTAAACTATTATCTTTCTCTAGATCTCTCTAGATCTATACATGTTTGTGTAAATTACGGGAACCTACAATTGGCATCAGAGCTACGTGTGGATTTGTGGTTGATTCTAGTGGTTAAACTAGATCAAATTCGTCCTTATTTTTAAAGAAAATAAGCCCACGGCTCAAAGCTTATTTTGGCTTATTTTGTTGGATAATCTTGGAGTTTTTCGTGTTCATACGTCGATATACATGATGTATGTTGCCATTTCAAGTGAAACTCAAGCCTTCAAGTTCGATTTATAAGCTTATTAATGGTTTGTGTTTCTTCGTGGAGGTTTGCTTCTTTCTTGATGATCCGCGAAGACATAGATGTTATGGAATGATTAGGCTTATAAGGTTTGTGAGTATTTGATAGTTCTAGCTTTGTTTCGTGGTTTAATAAGCCTATTTGGGCTAATTTTGGCTAGATTCGATGTATGTTCTTGATGGAGGTTTGAATACATTAAATGTATTCTTGCCGACGGTTTGACAAAGATTAGGGACAAGACTCCGGATTTTTTTTAGGAAAGATAGCCGGCGAGTTGACAGGTCAAAAGGCGATTTGCCTTTTTCTTATTAACCTTTTATATCATATTTTTTATACATTTTCTTGCAGGCGAGTTGCTTATCACGGCGAGTTGCTTTCGGCGACGTTGTTTATTAAGGCGAAGTGCTAAACGGCGATGTTGCTAAACGCGCGAGTTGCTAAACGGCGGAGTTGCTAACGGCGAGTTTGCTAAACGGCGTTGCCTAAACGGAGCGAGTTGCTACACGGCGAGTTGCTTAAACGGCGAGCACTGTACACAGCGAGTACCAAACAACGATTTGAGTATTTTATTAGCGGGCAAGGCGTTGTAAAAAGAAGCAGCGGTTTTGATTATTCTATTAACGGCGTTTGCTTTACACTAAAATTTTTACTACCAAATTAAATTTTGGTAATAGGGTAAAAATGTTTTTAAAAAATTCAAATTATTTTTGGCGGGAAAAATTAAGAAAAAATTATTTTTCTATAGCCTTTTTTGTAATTTTTTACACCAGAAAATTTAAATTTTGGTAATAGGGTATAGAATTTTGTGTTTGGTTCAAAATTCAAATATTTTAGGGCCAAATAACAAAAACGTCAAACCTAAACAGGACTTAAACTGCATTAATCAAACAAAAACCTACCTTAACATCAAGAGATTTATTCATTCACGTTTTCTATTGATTATGTAAAAATCCCGTTAATCTTTTATTGCGTTTTAATCAGTAGTCTTGTAAATACGGTGAACGTTAATTGCATTTTAAAAACAAACATTCAATCACATTATCTCTCTAAGATCCTTAATTTTATTTCACACACGAATTCTCAATGGAATCTTCTTAATTCTAATTCCAAAAGACGAGTAAAGCCTAACTGACGCAACGGCTCGCAAAACAAAGGGCACTCAACTGCATGACATGGTTTGAAATCTCGAGAACATCTTCATGATCTCTATCTCCTTATTCGCCTTATGCTGGTTGATGCATTTAACCAATTCGCTCATTCTTTGGTTGGAGAGATCAGACTTTCAAATTGAAGATGTTTCATAATCCTGGATCGTTAAGGATTACAACTTGAAAGACAGAATCTTCTGGGGGTTTAATGCAATAAGACTTGTCTTCAAGCACTCGAACAAAGTTCAAGGAATTTCTTGGCCTCAAAAGGGGTAAATGCAACGGATCTTTGAATCAAGGTTGGCAACAAGACTTTCGAAGACTTCACGCGGTAGTGAAAAACTAGTACCTCAGCGTGAGTTACTCGAGACCTGGATACACTTAATGCTGTCATTCATAGAGTTGTAAATCATATGGTTCAATGGTATTACGCATGAAAGAAAATGAAGTTTAATGGCACTAACGGAGTATGGAAGTTCTTAGTTGCATGATGAAATACTTCATGAGCATCAAATTAAGTCAAGTGTCAAGATGCAGTCTCAAGATATTTAGATCAATCAGTTCAAGCAATGGATGACAGCTGATTGTATCAAAAGGCAATTTGATAGAGCCTGAATACAACAAGTCATTCAGCAAATCAGAGATGTGAAACTCAATATGCAAAAGGCAAGAGAAAAGGTTCGAATATGCGTTAAAGCCGTTGATGCTGGGTTGGTTGTCACAGACAGCAGTGGGAAAAAGCCCGACAAGCAGGATATAAGTAGCAGTTCAGGGAATTATATCACACAAGCTGTGGATGCAGATATCGGACCAGTAAATGACGAAGAGCCATTTGCTGAGGTACAATTGCAACTGCTCATAATAATATCCTTGCTATTGAACAACAGATTACTGAGCAAATTGAACCCAGTTTAAGACCACACATATGTTGGAAACTATTGACTAGCAATACCACTCCTACTTTCAACAAATACTGTGTCATAGGGGAGGAGAGATTTGACCAGGAGGCTTTGCTTAATGCTGCTTCTAAAACGAAAGTTGGGTTGTATGGAAGTTTACCAAAGAACTTTCAAAACGGATATTTACACTTGAAAAACATTGTATTTCACTTGAAATTTCAATACAACAAAAGGAAGAAAGTTTTCATAGTAACAAACCATGTAAGAATAAGGAATATCCTGAATTTCGTGAATTTTTTGTGATAAATGATTTGAAAGCTCAGCTACAGGCCAAAACCACATAATTTGCGATTGAAGAATAATTAAAAGACGTGTGAAGGAAGCAAGTAATGAAGCCAAAGTTAAAAATGACATCGATGTAATTGAAAACGATTACATCGAATAGAACTTAGTGTGGCTAAATTACTTGCAGCAATATAGCAATTACATACAGAAAAGAGCATTTGAAACAGACTTAAATTTCAGATGTCAATGATGGGACAAATGTTGTTTTTCTTAGGACTACAAGTCTCTTAAAGTACTAGAGGCATCTTTATTAACCAAGCAAAATATGCACTTGAAACCTTAAAGAAATATGGAATGGATCTCTCTGACCCTGTCAATACACCAATGGTAGATGATTGAAACTGGACGAGGATCTCATGGGGACTCCAGTTGGCCAAACTTGATTTAGAGGAATGGTTGGCTCCCTAATGTACCTTACAGCCAGTAGACCCGACCTTGTATTCGCCGTGTGCATGTGTGCTAGATATCAAGCAAAGCCTACCAAAAAGCACTTTGAAGCTATCAAACGTGTCTTTCGGTACTTAAAAGGAACCATTAACATGGGTCTTTGGTATCTAAAAGACAACGCCATGTCACTAACAGCTTATGCAGATGCGGATCATGCGGGATGTCAAGATTCAAGGAGAAGTACGTCCGGAAGTGCTCAGTTTCTTGGAGATAGATTGGTTAGCTGGTCATCAAAGAAGCAAAGAAGCACGGCAATATCAACTACAGAGGCTGAATACATCGCCATGTCTGGATGTTGTGCTCAAATCCTTTGGATGCGATCACAGCTCAAAGACTACGGATTTGACTTCAATAAAATTCCTCTGTACTGTGATAACAAGAGTGCTATTTCTCTTTGCTGTAACAACGTCCAACATTCTAGATTAAAACACATCGACATACGGCACCATTTCATCCAGAGCAAGTGGAAAATAGAGTGGTTGAACTCTACTTCGTGGAAACGAATTATCAACTTGCCGACATTCTCACCAAAGCATTACTAAGAGAACGGTTCGAATTTCTTCTTCCACGCCTAGGCATGAACCTGAAACTCTCAAACGTCTTCAAGAAGGATAGGATGAGTAAACATAATGTCTTCGTGTATCCTTTGTACATAGGTCTTTACACAAAAAAAATAATAAAAAAACTTAGTAAATATTTTAAGTCATATGAAATTACTAAAAGGCTTGCAATTACTTCAGATTGCAACCCGGTTTGATGTCTGGGCATGGATTACTTTATATCCATGTATTATGGGATTATAGTTAAAAAATAATGGTGGTAGAGCTGTTCAACTGAAATTTCCATCTCAATCATCGACTACAGCTCTTTAAATAAAAAACAGGTCGTTGTTTGAGGGGGAGAGTGAATTTGAAAATTTGTTTCATCACACAAGGTTCTAAAAGAAGTAATTGGGAGGATCTTCCACGATTGTTTAGGAGTGTTGTATGCTATGAAAGTGTAATTATAATATGGTTGTTGTATTCTAATATGTTAATATTTGAAGGGGAGTTCATTAATTTTAACTCAAATGACCAAAGGTGTCTATAGTTATAATGTTTAGGGATTTAAATGCAATTTGCTTTTTGTTTCCTAGCCTTATTAACCAATAGGGACTAAATCTGCCAATTGCATAAACTTAGAAGAACCTTAGAAATACTTAAAATAAAAGAAGATAGAAACCTGAGGGACTGAATCTGCCAATTTCTTAACTTATGATATAAAAAGGGGGCGGCGAGTTGGTTTTGGTCAAACTTGATCTCGAAAGACCAGTCACGTAAACAATAAAAAACACACACTCATACGCAACTCGCCACCAAGAACCAGTTTCAAATCTTTGATTTCTAGTGTTTCTTACAAAGGTATTCATCAAACCTTAATCTATATCACTTATTCTATGTGTGTATCAATGAAATCAATTTAAAACACATTAAAAAGAGTAGAAAAAGTAGATTTAGTAACTAGGGTTTCGAAATGTTTAAATGTTGTTTGGAAATTGAAATTGTTTTGTGGGAAAGATGCGGAATAGGGATGTGATCACTATGATATATGTGTTTAATCAGTTGGCAAACATCTGTATGTCTTAAGAATGATTCTAGGGTCGTTTTAGATCAAAATGCCAATGTAGTGTTGTAATGTGTGATTTAGTTGCTGGGAATTGTTCATAAGGCATAGATTACTAAGTTTTGATGTATGGATTACTGTCTCAAACAATATTGAATGATTTGATTAAGTTCTTGGTGGCGGGTTGACTTTTAGAAAGTCAAAGTCAGTTTGTTTGATGGTAAGAATGGTAGTAATGTGTATCTGATGCGTAGGAAAGCCTAGGAATGCCTTAGGATGTGCTTAGTTTTGCCAAAGGATGTGCGTGGTTTGAATTTTAAGTAATCAGTCCTCATGGCGAGTTGCTTATGATTCTAGGTGGCGGGTTGGTTATTTTATTATTATTTTAATGTTTTCAGGGAAACCGCCGCACCGCGGCGGTTTGGTTGAATTTATTATTTTTAATAAATTATTCATCCCGCTGGTTCATGTTATATATCTACTCAGCGAGTTGCCTAATGGCGGGTTGATTCACAGCGGGTTGCCGTAATTCTATATTATTTTATTCCAACAGGTAAACCGCCGTCTCTCGGCGGTTTGGTCGAATATTTTTATATATTAAAATATTCAACCCGCCCTTTTCGAATTTTTTATTTTCAGCGGCGGGTTGGTTAATCTTATTCTAATATTCACGGCGGTTTAGTGCCTTCCTCGCGGCGGTTTGCTCGATTCTCCTAACGGCGGGTTGGCATTCTGCCTGGCGGCGGTTTGGGCTAAGTTTCATAATTTTGGCCCATTAAGCCCAATAATCTATCAAGGCCCCTTCGAATGACCCAGTTGCTTTTCTAACTCCCATCCGGGCTTAGTTAACAAGTAATTGATCCTGTTGGATAATTCTGCATCCTGTGTCCTCATATGTAGATTTTCATCAAACCAGAGTTACCTCTGTTTTAATCAATCGTGGAATGACATGACTTTAATCAAAGCTAACGTTCTCTCTAACATCGTTTCTCTGCAATGTTTGTCTTCTTTGTTAATACTCTTTTGCAGAATACGATGGCAGAACAAAATGTTCCCGCTCAACCACCGACAAGAACAGATGAGCAGATTGTACCTCGCTCTCAGTGGTTAATAATCGGGAAAAGCAACCTTCTTTTCAATGCTCAAAAGATTCAAAAGAACCCCATCTTTCAGATATCAGTGGACATCTTGAGTAATACCAACTTCTTCCGAGCATTCACTGCCTCAGCAAGTGTTCCTGCTATCTACATGCAACAATTCTGGAATACAATGAAATATGACGAGAAGACTGGGGTTTATAGTTGTCAAGTTGATGAACAATGGTTCGATCTAAGTGCTGATCTTCTCAGAAAGGCATTAGCAATTACTCCTGTCATCCCAGCTCAACCGTTTGAGTTACCTCCGTCTGGTAACACTGTGATTGATTTTGTTAATGAGCTGGGGTATCCTGAACCTGTAGAAATTGTCTCCAATATACGGGTGAATTATGTGTATCAACCATGGAGAGCAATTCTAACCTTAATCAACCAGTGCTTGACAGGAAAGACTTCTGGCAGTGACAAACCCAGACACCCAGTTCTGCAAATGCTGTGGGGAATCGTCACTCAAACTAATGTTGATCATGCAGAGCTGTTATGGGAAGAGTTTACTCAAGGGATCCAGACATTTTTCTCACACAAGGCAAGTCACAAAGCCAGTCTGAAGGACCCAAAGAAGAAAGTAACTCCTCTCCTCATTCCTTATGGACGGTTTTCCAAGGTGATAATCTACTACTTGGCAAGCAATAACAACATCCATCGACGTCCTGATTCTGCTGTTCATCATACTGGAGATGATTTTATATTAGGAAATCTCAAGTTTGTCCCAAAAGGTGAGACTGTTGAAGTGTTTGGAATGGCAATTCCCGATCCCTTGATTACTGAAGCCATTCAACAATCTTCGTATTATCCCAAGTATCTGGAAATGGTTGCTAAGAATACAAAGAAAACCCCGCAAGAAAGTGCAAGCGTGCAACCTGCAACAAAGCGTGCTCCACCCAAAAAGCCCACAACCACTACTCCAGTCAAACAATCCAAGCCAGCTCCTGCTCCGACAAAGAAACCTTCCAAGCATAAGCTTCCACAAAAAGTTAGAAAAGGAAAGCCTACTTTCCAACTTGTTGATGAAGATGATGAAGCTCAACAAGAATCTGTTCCTCAAGAAGAAGGTGATGATCCTGATCTCGAACTGGCTAAGAAGATGAGTTTGGAAGCGCATCAAGAAAAGGGAGAAGGTGAAGGTAATGATGCTGACATGGAACGAGCTATTAAGCTTAGCTTAGATCCAGCCTTTCTGCCACAAGGTCGGACACATGTTAGAGGAGTAACGATCAGGGATACAGTATCTGAAGCAACTCCCAAACTGCCTAAAGTAGTGGGCAAAGGAAATGCCATTGTAACCGAAGAACAAGTAGCTCATTCCCTGATCGATCTGTCAAAGAAGAAAAGAACTACGGATCAGTTTATCCTTGTTAGGCGTGATCAAGCTCCTCATGATTCGACAACTGGACCCTCTTCTCAACCTGAAGATGATACATCAGAGAAAGTGATCCATGAATCTTCATCAACATCTGATTCAGAACGAACATAAAGTGAAACAGAAGCCGCTGCTCCTAAAGGTGACAAAGATCAAGGTGAAGTAGATTCGTCTAGAGTAACATCAGGAGTAAGCATACCTGTTAGTACACAAGGCCAGGCTGGATCAGACCCTGAAAAAGCACATGAGGCTCTGGCTGGACCAGACCCTGAGCCCATGCAAGAAGACCAGACTGGATCAGACTCTGGAAAAGTTCATGTGTCTCTTGCTGGACCAAACCCGGAGCACATGGATGATGAATTCCTCGCTACAGCCTACCCAAAGGTTCATGAAAACCTGAAGCTCATAACAGACGAACGTGTCATCGAAGATAATCCAGAAAGTCATTCTGGTTCTATGTCTTCCATGAAAAATCTCGAAGACACTGATAACTTTGGGGATCAATTTCTTTATGACAAACCAACCGAAGATGATCAGGAGAAATCTAAAGTTGTAGATGAGTCTGATTCCACCATACCTGATCCAAGTCATCAAACCGTCACGTCAACCCCTCCAGTGATCGCTCCCATCACTGATTTCTCATCTCCTAAACCTTCTTCACTGTTCACACCTCCACCAATCAACACGGAAGCTACAACAATCACCACATCTCTCCCAGAGATCACTCCATTCATCGCCCTTCAGCTAAGAGTGGCAAGATTGGAGCAAGAGATGTCTGAAGTAAAGAAGACTGATCACTCTGCTGATGTTTTGGCTTCAATTAAATCCCAAGTTCCTACGGTTGTTGATAAATATCTAGGAACAAAACTTGATGATGCTCTCCTTAAGATTCTTGAACGACACACTGCAGATTTAATCGAGAAATACTCTGTGCTGCCTGGCCCAGAGTCTATCAAG
This sequence comes from Tanacetum coccineum, assembly GCA_026074375.1. Lineage (NCBI taxonomy): Eukaryota > Viridiplantae > Streptophyta > Magnoliopsida > Asterales > Asteraceae > Tanacetum > Tanacetum coccineum. Next base: position 19,260 of record BQNB010025438.1, read on the forward strand.
AATCAAGAATCTGAAAAGAGTCCGAAGGAGATTATCAGAATCAAAAGGGAACAAGGTGAGGAGAAACAAGAGTAAGGATGCTCCTCCCTTAGGGTGCTGAACACTCACTGCAGATATATAGGGTGTTTGAATATGTGATGCCTTAGACAAAGATGATTGTTGATTGATGAGATAATGTTGGAAGTTATAGTGTTTTTATGTATATTTGGGGTAATGGGTTGGTTTTAATTGTATTAGTTAGGATAATGGTATTAGGTTTTAGGGGGGAAAGATGTTGTTGGGTGAGTTAGTGGAGAGAGGATTTATTAGTTGATTGTTATTTAATATTTATGTTTGAAGGATAGTAATAGTTAAGAAGAGGTGAGGTATGGTTGTATGTTTGAGATGTTGTTTGGGGTTTGTATGTTTTTATTATTTTTTTGATGTATTGGGTGGGGTGGGGGGTTGGGGGTGTGGGGTGAGTGTGTGTTGGAAAAGGTAGGTATTTAATGGGTTGATATTTTTGTTTGTATAGTTGTATGGGAGGAGGGTATAGATTAAGAGGTATTTTTGTGTGATTTTGGGAGTTGTTTAATAGGGTTAGGTGATTAGAGTAATTTATTATTACAGCTCTTACCTTAACTAGATGGCAGATCACTGACACAAGAGATGCTGTTGTTGACTCTTCGATGCACATATCTGATCCCAAATCAGAACATTCTAAACAATCTTCAGATGACATTCCAATGCAGGATGAAGGGCATGTCTCAGATCTGGAGGATACCGATAACGCTCACATTCCCAAGGTGTCGACCACTACTGGTTTGTATTGCCGATTCCGGGAAGGCGAGAGACCAGCTACACCGGAAACCGAATGGACCAGTCCCCCGAAGAGGGGCATTTCCCCAGAAGGCAAGAGGAAATATCCTGCAAATTACATACTCCTGCTAGTGGTATACAAAGTTGTCATGCGGAATGTTATTGCTGTAATATGGGGAGTTGTCGTTGTTTTGTGGGGTTACATTAATCAAATGGTTTTTTTTTTTTTTTTGCAGACGAACGAAAGAAGAAGCTCTGCAAAGCTGATTTAGAAGGTCAAACTTTCAACCTGTTAAATCAGGGATAGGGAAACATCGTATTTCGGCAATTTTATATTGGGTTGGAATGAAATTTGAAGGATGAAGATTAGTTGTTGGGGGTTTAGTGGGAAGATATTATGAGTAGATTTGGTATAAATAGGAAGTTGTGTAATAAATGGAGGTTTAGTGTAAAAATTTGGAGGAGGATTGTTGGTGAGGTGTGAAGGAGGGGAATGGTATTTGGGGAGGGGCGGTAATTTTGCAGGTGAATTAGAATAGATATTTGAGATAGTTAAAGATGATGGGGTAGGGTTTTGTTGTTGAATTAGTTGGGGGGGTTTGGTTAATGGTGTATTATGAGGAAAGTTGATGATAATAGGGGTGGTTTTTTGTTGTGGTGATTATTTATATGTAAAAGAGGGTGATTATGATTGAATTGGTTGGAGATTGGTGTGGGATTGGGGGGAGGTTTTTGTATGTATTAGTAAGTGTTTGTTGGAGGAAATAGTGGTATTTTGTATTTGAGATTTTTGTGGATTTTTGAGATGAATTTGTGGGGTTGAGGGGGAAGAGATTGGATTTTTTGAGTTAATGAAAATTTTATTATGTAGTGGAAGGATAGTAGGATGATATGGGTGGAGTGGAGGAGTGTAAGGTTGATTGAGGGTTTAGGATAGAAGTGGGGGTTTGGTGATTTATTTTGATTATGTTTAAATTGGTGATAATAGTGTAGGATTTTTGGTGTATGGGAAAAGTTATTTTGAAGGGGGGAATTTTTTTTTGTGGTTTTTTGGTATTGAGTTGGTAGAGATTGGTGTGTATGTATTTGGATGTTTTAGTAGTATGGTTTTAGGATGAGGTAGTGTATTGTTATGTTATGTTGGGTTTTTGTATTTGTTGATTTTTAGGATGATAGTGGATGTTTTTGTGTTTGATTTTGAGGGATTTGAGTTTTAGGGGGTGGGTTTGGTTTGTGGTGTATAGTGATTGTTTATTAGGGTAAATTATGAGGGAAGAGTTGTTTTTTTGGATTGTGGTGAGGTGGTTGTTGTTGTGAGGTATGTGTTGGTGGTTGAGGGGTGTGGTTGGTTTTGTTGGGTGTGAAAGATTAGTGGTGGTGATGGTGTGGGGGAGGTATAGATATTGTGAATGGATGGGAGAAATTTGGGGTGTAATGTGGTTTGAATGGTGTGAATTTTTGTTGGGGGTTTATGGGGGGTGTTTGGTGTTTTGGGGTGGTTTTGTGGGGGTGTTGTTGTTGAGTGGTGGTGATAGATTTAGAAAAATTTATGAGTTTATTGGGGATTGTAATTGAATATGGGGGTGGTAGAGGTTTTTTTGATTTTTATGAGGGGTAGTTTAGAGGGGTGTGGGGTGATGTTGGTAAGTTGGGTGGGATTGGGGGGGGTTTTGGTTAGGTAATTTTAATAAGGTGTGGTAGGGGTGGGGTGGGTGTAGGTTTGTAAGAGTTAGTAATATTCACAATGATCCAGAATATCAAGAGAGAAGAAATTAAATGAATATTGGGTGGTGTTGTTTAATTTGGGTGGTATGTGTTTTTTGGTGGTTTTGGTTGTTTTTGGTTTTGGATAGATGGTGATTGTGGATTTTTAAAATATTGTATATCATGTTGGAGAGTTGATAGGTTGGTTTGGTTTGTAGTTTGGGTTTGTTTGGTTTTTTTTAAAGAATTTATAGGTGATTTAGGTTTTTGTATGTTGAGAAAGAATCACTAAGATGATTGATGACATTGAAGATCGTCCATCATGAAAATTTGAAATATAATACATACAGTGAATAGGCGATTGAGAAATTTTTGGTATGGTTATTTGAGAAATTTATTATATATGGTTGAGTTGATAAGTGGTGTGGGGGAAGGTGTTGGTAATAAATAGAGGGGGATGTTTGAGGTGTGTGGTTGGATTGTGGTAGGATTTGGACTGTATATTGCAGCACTGCTCGAAGAGGGGCGAGTTACATTTGGAGAAAGGGTATGAGTGTAAGGAGTTGGGGAGATGATAATTTTGAGATTGTTTAAGAGGTTGGTATATGTTAATTGTAGATTTAAGGAATGTATAGGTTTATGGAGTGAAGTTGTGTAATTATGTGTAGAATGGTGTTTTTAAATTAATAAGTGTGTTTAGTTGGAGTATATTGTATTGGTTTAAGATTTGAATAATTATTTAAAGATATGGTATGTGAATTGGAATTAGAATTTGAATACTTGGCGAAGCGAGTGTGAGAGAGTGTTTAATGGGGGATTTATTGGTTATTATGGGAATGTTGTAAATTGAATCTATATAGTGATAAGTGATAATAAATGATTTTAGAGATTGTTTAAATATTTGGGGATTATTTTTTATATTGTAGTTTGGGATTATAATGGGGAGATGTTTGTGATTTAGTGATGGTATTTTATTTATAGGTGTGGAGATTGGAATTTTAAATTTAAGGTTTATATATGTTTAAAAAATGATAATATAGTAATTATATTGTTATTAATTATGTTTTAATAATTTATGTATTAGAGTAAGCAAATATGTTAGATGTGTGATTAAATGTAAATTTGGATTGAATGGTATTTGTTTATTGTGTTGGGGTGTTATAGATATTTATAATGTTATTATTGATTATGTATGATTGTTTGAAATTGTGATAGTTAAATTTGGTATTTTTTGATTTGGTATATGAGTTGATTTTGTCGAATGATTTAAGTTAGTATTTAAGGGTACCTAACTTAGGAGAGTTGTTAATTTTAAAAATGATGAACCAAGTGTTTTTTATGGATTTATTAATAGGTAGTTTAATAGTAAATAGTTGAATTAGGTTTTATGAAGGACTTATTAAAGGATAGTGTTTTTATTTTTTTTAATATAACATATTGGATTATTTGTATTGATGGTTTGGATGTGATTTTATTAATATGGGGAGATAAATTTTGATGGAGATAGATTGGGGGATATAAGTTTTTAGTAATTGAATTTTGAGTAAAAGGTTGGTTGTGTTTTTAATAAGTGAGGTAGGAAATTTTATTTTAAGGTGACAAAATTTAAATTAAATTGGATTGTATATTCTATGAGGTATGGTTTGATAGGTATTTTGTTTTTGGAAATTCTAATAAATATTCATAATGATAACGTAATCCCCAACTGCTTTATTTATTTGTTTATTAGTTAAATTAACCGTAGAAGCCAAGATAAATGCAAGTTTTCCTATTTTACAAGAACTCGAGAAAGCACAATATCGACGAAGTTGTGAATTCATAATTTCTGGAATTCACAGTGTGTGCTGATCATGGCAAGGATTCACACGACTTTTCCACCACCCCCCCCCCCCCCCCGCCCCCACCCCCCCCCCCCCCCCCCCCCCCCCCCCCCACCCCCCCCCCCCCCCCCGACCCCCCCCCCCCCCCCCACCCGCCCCCCCCCCCCCCCACCCCACCCTCCCCCCCCCCCCCCCCCCCCCACCCCCCCACCCCCCCCCCAACCACAAAAACCACAATCTTGCTTAAAAATGCAACTTGGAAATCTACCAAGCAAATATCAGGGGTTTTTTCTCCTTCTAATTCTTGTTTAAATTCACTGTAATGTTAGGTTTTTTAAGAAACCATCAGGTAGTTAGAATTTTGGAAAGGTAGATGGGAATTGAAGGTGGACGGTCATTATGTTCATAATACAAATGTATTGAAATTTTTGCAGAAAAGTTTGTATTATAATAAATGATTGAATTATGGTTTTTATGGGAATGGTTAATGAAAAAAAAACATATCAATTGGTTAGGTTTTTGTGATTGAAAATTTCTGGTGAGTTTGTGTTGGGAGGGGAAGTTTGGAAATTTTTTGTGGTGGTGCGCTGGTGGGGGTTATGGTGTATGGTAGGTGTAGTGATTAATATTGTTGTTTTGTTTTTGGTTGGTGTTAGGGGGTATTGGGTTTTTGTTTTGTGTACAAAATTATAAGAATTGAATTGTTGGTTGGTACTTTATTAAGGTTGTGTTAAGAATTTTTTTAAATGAATATATATTGATGTTGTTAAGAGATATAATAATAATGTGGAAATTTTTTTTTATATTTATTTTGTGTTTTGGGTTGTTAATGTGGTAAAGTAAAAGTGGTGGGTGGTTTATATAATTGTTTGGGATTGGGTATTAAGTTATTGTTTAATTTGTTTAATTGGTAGAATTGTTATTAAAGTATAAATTAATGTTTTGTGGTATAGTTGAGTTGTTTAATTATTGGGAGTTTGATGAGAGGAGAATTATAAGATTAATGTGGTGGGTGTGGTATAGGGTTGTTTAAGGTTTTATTTAGGGTTGAAGATATTGTGATTTAAAGGGGTTGGGTATTTTGTTATGATGGGATGTTTTGGAGGGTTGGGGTGGGTTTTTGGTTGATGTTGTTTTTGATGTGGGTTTTGTTAAATTTATGGAGAATTCCATCAATACTCTCTCTTGAGTTATATAAATAATAGTTTATTTATTTATTTTTTTATTTGTTTTATATAGTATTGGTGATAAATCAACTTGAATATTTAAGATCTCCAATTGCATTTATAACCAAGATTTGTGCAAAAAGCGGAATCCTACATAACACACACACAAGGAACACCAGAAAATATGCATCCACCAACTTCGTCGATATTCTTTCACCGAGGTTCTATGTCAAATAGAAAAACTTGCATTCCTATCCTGCATCAAACGTTAATAATTTAAACTAAAACTAAACAAACTAAATACAGATCAGTCTTGGATACCTATCAATTAATGAATACGCCGTATTCCAAACTGACAATAATATATTTTAAAGTGCATTAAAAAGTAACAGACTGATAACGTCCAGACAATCACTACGCCGTATGGAAAGGGCGGATAAGCCGTAATGATATCAGGGAAGGGCAGAATCTGTGGTAGATCATGATATCATGAGAACACGTGGTCCGATTCTTATGGACTTTGCGGCGGGGGGGAGGGGTGACGGGGGGGAAGGAGAAAACACAGAGAGGAGATTTTCTAGTGAGAAAAATTGTTTTTAATAAAATAAAGAATAAATGACTACCTTGCCTCTTCCCCAAGTTGGAAGAGGCTATATAGTTCTTACAATATACGTGTATTAGTACCCGGCTTAATACGTGGAGTCATACTATTACTAGTAAACTACATATAGTAAACCATAAAAGACACGGTGACCAAAGCTTTTTCTAATAAACTAACAACTCCCCCTAAGGGAGGTCAACCCCTAAAAACTAAACTAATCAATTCAGTTGGAGCGGCTCGTAACAAGTTATATCTTGTAATTGTTGGGGTAGTGACTTTGGTGTTCAATCTTTGACTTTCCCTTTGATTGTGATCTTGAGCATTCTTGAGATCATCTCCCAAACATAATATTACAATCATCTTGTAGATGGATTGCCATCTGTGCACTTGTAAGAAATACACATATCAGAGTTTGCGGAACTTTGACACCTTATGAGGGTCCCTTCATAACTCATAACAATGTAGTCGTGTCTGAGCATATCGGTTATTCACTAGATAACTCCGCACTGGAAAATTCCATCTCCATCTCCATCTTATAAGTTATCACAGAACTGAAACAGTTAGCAAAACAGAGAAAATTGAATTGAAAAATCAGTCTCATTGTTTCTTATGAAAATAATTTGATAACACTTACGAGAGATATATTTTTTGTTAAAATATCAATAACCGTCAATTCTTATACTGGAACAAGTATGATTCACGACAGAAATCGCAACCATCGATTCTATCCAGTTTACATCAAGTTTTAGATTCTTGTAGAAACGCACAAGTCACCTACCAAGAGCCATGTTGATGTTGGCTCTAGCAGGATTTTTCATCTTTCATGGAAGAAACCTTCGGTTTCACACGGATTTTCTGCAATATCACAAGGATAATGCGAAGGACCCTCCTTAGGAAGACATGTTTCCTCACAGTGTATGGGAAGATAAGAGAATGGGATACGGTGTCCTAACAGATATAATTGGACGATCTCTTGGCTCTAGACTTAATAGTGCATTTTGGTTCTAGTAATCGGAGGCTGGAGCTGACTGCCACCTGTTCAATATCAACTAACTCGGAGTGAGAAATTCAATAGATAACGTGTTTAGTCCTCCGTGAGAAATGAAACAGAAATCTTTTTGAGAGATTCTGATTGGGCTAGGGAGGCGGTTGTGCATTGCATCACTGGGGCCAAGAGTCGATCTTCCAATGTCAGCAATCATCTTAGTGATTTCTGGCACATATGATATTAACCCATTTCTGCCTAAGTGTATGGAGGGCTCTCTTTCTTTACACCCTTTATCCTTAACAATTCTTTTTGTAATTCTACAGAGGAGCGTCCCTGTCTTGCTGGGTGGGGGGGGCCGAACTATTCATGACTAGACACACATCTGGTGGTTTATTCCAGTACTAGCATCCATTCTCAGGCGAACCTTTTCCCTGATTCTTACTTGTTCTACCTTTTTTTTTTATATGTCATACCCTAAGGGTCTTCTACAATAACTAGTGGAGTGTAAATGGTAAGCACCTAAGGTTATGGATTGTGATGTGGTTGTGTTAAGTTAATTTACAATAATGGTTTAAAAGGGGGGTTGGGGGCAGGAGAGGGGGGTTTTGGTTTTGTAAAGTAGGGGGATGTGGGGGGTATGGAGTAAGTGAATGTTTTAATTGTGGGATTTTGGATTGGTTGGGTAGGTGTTGTGTTTGTGATTTATGAGGGGGTGGGTAAGGGGGGATGAGGGAGTGTGGGGTGGGGGGGAATGTTTAGAAAAAAGATTTTGAGAGGAGGGGTGGAGTTTGGGGGTATAGGGGATGTGTGTGATGTTGTTAATATGGTGGTGGTGTAATATGTTGGTTGGATATGGGAGGAAAAGGGTGATTTTTGGTTTTAATGGGGGTATGGGGTGTGATTGTGGTTTGTGGGGTGTTTGGGTGTGGTTTTGTGTGTGTGTGTGTGGGGTGGATGTGGGAGGAGGGTGTGTGGGGTGGGTGGGAGTAGGGTTGGGTGAAGGGGGGGGGGGGTGGGGGGGGGTGTATAGTTGTGTAGGGTAGGATTTTTGTTTGGGGGGGGGGGGGGGGTGGTGGTGGGGTTTGTTGGGGTTTTTGGGGGGGGGGGTGGTGGGGAGTGGGGGGTTTGGGTGGGTGTGGGTTGTTGGTTGTTGGGGGGAGGTGGTGGGGGTGTGGGGGGGGTGATGGGTGGTTTGGGTATGGGGGGGGTGTTGGGTTTGTAGGGGAGTGTGATATGTGTTGTGTGAGGTAGAGATTATTTAGGGAGTTTTTTTGAAGGAGTGAGGTGAGGGGCGAGCGTGAAGATGTGGTTGAGGAGGTATGAGAGGGATTAATGGGTAATAGGAATAGAGAAAGAAAGGTGGGTAGATATATTGTTTAGTGTTAATTTGAATAGGGGAAGTGAGATGGCGAATATAGTTTATGATAGTTTTATAATATAAAATTTATGTTTTAAGTTTGATATTAGTAAATAGATAATGCTTTGGGACAATCGTATATATCCCTTTGAAGTAATAGTCGGAGCACCCAATTTTGGAAGTTCAAGGTTGGATCTTTGTTTTGATAACTTTCAATCCCGAGCAGCAAGTCTCCCACAAATCTTCGATTCCTATCTGTTATCCAGGGTTTCTTATCCTACATGGCTGGACTGACGTGGGAGGGAGACTATACTTGTAGGTTTTGGGCAAGGGTGAGCGTTTTCTTGAAAGTGAGTAGGAAAACGATATAAAAAGGTCATTTGTTGAAGATTTTTGGTATATAATGTGAGTTGATGGTTAGATGGGTTGATAGTAGTAAGTTGTTTGCGGAAGAGTAATAGTGTTTATAAGTTGTGTTGATATAAAGGTATTGATATATAGTGTGGGATATGATGATTAGAATCGCTTTAAAGTAAAGGCTACTTGTTTGTTGATATAGAATTCCTTTCTTCTTAAACTATACCAGTATGATGACATAGGCCGCTACTGATGTCAAAAATCACGCGTTCACTTTCAACCCACAAAGATTGAAGGCTAATTCTTCAAAGTCCCATAGTCCAGTAACGGCAGCTTTTTGAGCTTTGGGTGGGGGGGGTTGATATGGTGTTTGATGGTTGTGTATTTATGGGGGTTGGGGGATGTGGGGGTTTGGCTGATATTTGATTGGTTGCGTGCGGGTGGTTGGGGTGTGGGTTGGGTTCTATGGGGGGTTTGTTTGGTGGTTGTTGGGTGTGTTCGACTCGGTCGAGTGGGAGGGTTTTTAATGGATAGTTAGTGAAGAATGAATTGTGGTTGGAATAGGTACAAATACGGTGTGGTGGTAATAAGAAGGATTGTTGATGTGATATTCAAGTTTTTGTTGTAAAAAATTAACCATATAACCTTATGTCTAAAAGCTTATGGCAATTCATCCATCTGATATTGAAGAAAGACGATGTTCTTATGAAAGGATTTAACAAGGTTGAAAGTTGGACCTTCTAAATCAGCTTTGCAGAGCTTCTTCTTTCCCGTTCGTCTGCAAAACCATTTGATGAATGACCCAATATCATACGTCTTCCTTTGAAGCTTGTTCTCACCATGAACTTTGATACAATTGTGGATTATGTATTGCCCATTATTCTCTGTTTCTGGAAATCATTCGGGGGAATGGTCCAATCTGTTTCAGGTGTAGCTTGTTCTATCGCCTTCAAGGAATCGGTTTAAACCACGTAGTGTTCGACAACTCTTGGAAGGAGCGTTATCGATTATCCCCAGATCTGAGACATGCCATCATCCTGCATTGGATGTCATCTGAAGATTGTTTAGAATGTTCTGATGTGGGATATAGATATTCATCGAAAAGTCAACAACAGCATCTCTTGTTGTCAGTGATCTGCCATCTAGTTAAGGTAAGAGCTGATGTTGTTTGGAAGCAATGCATCAGACTCCATTCTTCGAACTTTGCTCATCAATCTTTGTAAGAGGTTGAGCTGACACCAGAAAGCACCTGATCGTGTCATCTCCTTTTTTGTTCTGACTTTTACCCTGTTTGGATTCCGCAAAAGGCCGTCATCACATCACGTCTTCATCAACATCATTGTCATGCTTTCTTTTGTGGTTTTTGAACCCTGTCTTTAACCTCCTTATCTATGCATCTTCCCACTGCAATTAATGCTTCCTATCTAGAGGATGGGGGGGCAAGGGGGGGGGGTGGGATAGGGGGATGGGGTAGTTGTTGTGGGGGGTATGCAAGACTATATGTCTGTTTGTAGTCTTGTTCGTTAAGTCATAGTGGTTTGAAAAGGAGGCACCGTGATGAATCAATTTCTTCCAAGAGCAACGGTATCAGTTGACACTGATGAAGTAAGTTGAATCTAGTTTCTCCCTTAGACCTTGTTTCCCTTCTCTCTCTATCTCTCTCAGATAATCTCCTTCACTCTTTTCGCAGAGATTCTTGATTCTTGATAAAACTGGATAGGCACTCAGAGTATTTACTCGATTAAATCGAATGGTTCTTCTATGATAAAGTTGAAGAGATGTTAAGTTTGGTGCACGTTGTAGATTATCAAACTTCCATAGGAAATTGGGATTTATTTAAGCAAAATTCTTTAGAGAGTTGAGCATCTTCTTTACTTCAAAATATCGTTGCCATAATTTAAAATCTTAGCTGAAGGCGATGAATGGAGTGATATCTGGGAAAGATGTTGATTGTTGTAGCTTTCATGATGATTGGTGAGGTGGTAACCAGTAAGAAGTTAAGGAGATGAAAATCATAACGGGAAGTGAACACTAGAGGAGTTGACGTGATGTCTGATTACTAGGAACCGGTATGGTGGAATCAGACACTCCACTAACTTTAGAATTCTCCTGATATTCTTTCGGTTGGTTCTGTCATAAAGAAATTACCCCCAAAGTTATCATTGCTGTTATTTTCATGGAGACATGGAGAACCATAATGACTCTTGTTTGATTCATGGATTATCCTTCGATGATAACTTAGTCTTTTATGAGCTTCAGGTTTTCATGAACCTTTTGGGTAAAGGCTGGTAGAGAGGAAGTTCAGCATCCATGGTACTCAGTTTGGTCCAAAAGGTGACACTGTTACTTTTTCAAGTCTGATCCAGTCTGGTCTCTGCGTGGGCTCAGGTTCTGGTCAGCCATAGCCTCATATCTTTTTACAGGTTCTGATCTAGCCTGGCCTTTGTTACTAACAGGTATCGTACTCCTTATGTTTTACTGTAGACAAATCTACTTCATCACCACTTTTCATTTGTCACCTTTAGGAGCAGCGGCTTCTGTTCCACTTTCTGTTCGTTCTGAATCAGTTGTTGATGAAGATTCATGGATCACTTTCTCTGATGTATCATCTTTAGGTTGAAAAGAGGGTCCAGTGTACAATCATGAGGTGCTTGATCACGCCTAACAAGGATAAACTAATCCTAGTAATCTTTTCTTTTTGACAGGATCGATTCAGGGAATGAGCTACTTTTTTCTTGGTTACAATGGCCTTTCCCTTGCCTACTACTTCAGGCAGTTTGGGAGTTGTTTCAGATACTGGATCCCTGATCGTTACTCCTCCAACAGGTGGCCAGCTTGCCGACCATTGTATCAAATGGGATGATGGGGATCTAGCTAGAGTCTTAATACCATTCCATGTCAGCATCAGCACCTTCACCTTCACCTTCTCTCTTTTCTTGATGCGCGTCCAAAATCATCTTCTTAGCCAGTTCAAGATCAGGATCATCACCTTCTTCTTGAGAAGCTATTCTTTTGAGCTTCATCTTCATTCATCTACAACTGGGGTAAGTGTAGGGATTGGCATTTTCGTCGTAAAGTGATGTGGTTACGTTTGATGCTTGTATGGGGTTGTATGTTGGAGGGTATAGTAGAGGGTTGGTTTGTATAAATGTGTGGGGTTGGGGCTTTTTCGGTGAGCACCTTTGTTGCAGGTTGCTTACTTGCACCTGCCTTGAGGTTTTCTTTGTATCTAAGCAACCATTTCCAGATAATAGGATATATACAAGAATGTTGAATGCTTTAGTATCAAGGGATCAGGAATTGCCATTCCCTAAACACTTTAATAGTCACACCTTTTGACAAACTTGAAGATTATCCTAGTTTATATAAAAATCACTCCAGTATTATAACAGCAGAATCACCAGGACGTCCGATGGATATTATTATGCTTTGCCAAGTATAGCATTATCACCGTTAGGAAAACCAATCATAAGGGAGATGGAGGGAGGAGGAGTTAAGGTGTGCTTCTGTGGTCCTTCAGACTATAGGGGTGGGTGAGATGGCGGGGTGGACTGGTTGGGGAAAAAGTCTGGAGTACCCTTAGTGCACTATAAATCATTTCCCAGAACAGCTCTGAAGGAGATTATGGGTGTGGTAGTTGACAATAGATGGTGAAGTAATGGTGTAAGGGGGGTGGATAGGAATTTGGGATGTTAAGGATTGGATATGGGTGGTTGGGTTATGTTTTGGAGAGAAAGTGGGTGTAAATGTTGATTGATAGGGGGGGGGGGGAAGTGTGGGGTTATTGGTAGTATGTAGTGTAAAATGAGATGTATTTAGATTGATAGGGGTAATGTATGGGTTAGATTTAGGGTGAGTGAGGGGGTGTGTATATTGTTTGGGAGTATGCGCTGTTTTAAAGAAGATTAAAGTTTATCGAACAGGTGTATAATTTGGAAGACTTTTAAAAAGAGGAGGGGCGAGCAGCGGAGAGAGTTTCTTTGTTGCCCAAAACTGGTGCAATGTAAGAACAGAACAAGGTTGGAGATTTGATTGAAAATGAATTGGGTTGTAATTTTGGGAATAGGGTGTTAGGTTTGTTTGGGGGAGGGGGTTGAGGGGGTATGGGTTTTTTTGGTGAGGGTAAAGTGGTTGGTTATATAGGTTATTGGGTTTAGAGTAATAGTTATTTCGTGGTTGACGGGACATTTTGTACTACCATCGTATGCTGTATAAGAAGGTAATAAGGTGTCTAAATTGGAAGAGAATAGATGTGTGCTGAAAAACTTACGTTGGATTTAAGTCATGAATAGCTTGGATGGATTATTATAGGTAACTATGTGTTATGTGATTATAGATTATTGTAAAATATGAATTGTATCAAGAGCGAGGGAGTCGAAGGTAGGGATACACATACACGGTGATTAAAAAACATTTGATCATTCGAAGGCCCTGAGAAGTATTATTAAATCATATATTAATACTACACAAACCCCACAAAGCAGAATCCAACTCGTCGTTAGGTAGAATCGACAAACCGTCGCAGGGAAGGCACAAACCCCGTGAATATTAAATAATATAACCAACCCGCCTGGTTGAATAAAGAGGAATTCGGAAAAGGGATTTAAGTTTTTTTTTTTGTTATTGGAGATGAGGGGATTATATTTTTTTTGTTGAACCCAATAAGCGGCAGGGTGGAGAGAAGTGGTCGGTTGTGTTGAGAGGTTGTTTTTGTTGTGTTTTGTAATTAAAAGGTAGAATAATAATTTAGATAAAATTTTTTTGATAATTTTAATATTTTTTTGGGTTTTTTGTTAATTCATAGCGAGAGGAGCGCGGGGGCCGGGCTGGTGGCTGGCTGGATTTCCGTGGGGGGGGTGCGGTGCGTGGAAGAAGCAGTGTAAGATGAGAAATGGGATAATAGATGAGATAGACCAGGAGCGCGGGCGGTGTGTCGCGACCGGGGGGGTTGCATAAATAATCATATATATAGCCAGGGTGTGAACTGATTACTTAAAAATGAAACCTCCTCATCCTTTCAAAACTAAGCTTGGTAATCCTTAGGTCATTCAAAGTTACTAAATTCAATACACATACTACCATTCTTACCATCAAAACAAACTACTTTTTACTTTCAAAAATCAACCCGCCAACCAAGACAACATAATCAAATCATTCAATATTGTTTGAGACATAAACTATACATCAAAACTTATAATCTATGTCTTATGAACAATACCCACAACTAAATCAACACATTACAACACTACATTGGCATTGATCAAACCCACAACCTAAATCATTCTTAAGACATACAGATGTTTGCCAACTGATTAAACACATATATCATAGTGATCACATCCCTATTCCGCATCTTTCCCACAAAACACTTTCAATTTCCAAACAATATTTAAACATTCGAATACCAGTCCCTGAATCTAATTTTCTACTTCTTTTTAATGTGTTTTTTACATCGATCCAATTGATACACACATAGAATAAATAGATATAATTAAGGTTTGATAAATACCTTTGCAAGAAACACTGGAAATCAAAGATTTGAACTGTTCTTGCGCGAGTTGCCGTATAGAGTGGGTGTGTATGTTTTTCGTTGACTGGATTTGATATGTTTGACCAGAACCAACTCGCCGCCCCTTTTTATATCCTAAGTTAAGAAGTTGGCAGATTCATCCCTTCGTTTCTTATCATCTTTTATTATTTTGTTTTAAGTTTATTTCTAAGTTCTTCTAAGTTTAGGCAATTGGCCGATTTAGTCCCCTATTGGTTAATACGGTTAGAAACAAAAAGCAAATTGCATTTAAATCCCTAATCATTATAACTATAATCACTTTGTCCTTGAGTTAAAATTAATAACTCCCCTTCAAATATTAACACCATTAGAATACAACAACCAACTTATAATTACACTTTCAAAGCAGACAACACTCCTAAACAACCATGGAAGAGCCTCCTAATTACTTCTTTTAGAAACCTTGTTGTGGATGAAGCATATGTTCACATTCACTCACCCCCTCAAACAACGACCCTTTCTATGTAAAGCTTAGTTAGTTTGATTGAGATGAAAATTTCAGTTAACAGCTCTACTATCACATTTTAACTATAATACCCATAAAGCATGATAAAAGTAATCCATGCCCAGACATCAAACCGGGTTGCAATCCGAAGAAATTGCAAGCCTTTTAGTAATTCTAAATGACTTAAAATATTTACTAAGTTTTTTTTATACTTATGTACAAAGGATACACGAAGGCATTTCGTTTACTCATCCTCTCCTTCTTGAAGGCGTCTAAGAGTTTCAGGGGTCAAACTCTTCATGCCTAGGCGTGGAAGAAGAAATTCGACCCGAGTCTCTTGTAATGCTTTTTGTGAAATGATTGCAATTGATAGTTCAATTCCACGAAGTAGAGTTCAACCACCATTTTTCCACTTGCTCTTGGATGAAATGTAACGTATGTCGATGTGTTTTTGATCAAGATGCTGGTACATTGTTACAGCAAAGAGCAATTGCAACCTGTATCACAGGACATAGACTATTTAAGGAACTCAAATCGTAGTCTTTGAGCTGTGATCGCATCCAAAGGATTTAAGCACAACATCCAGACATTGCAATGTATTCAGCCTTTGTTGTTGATATTGCAGTGCTTCTTTGCTTCTTTGATGACCAGCTAACCAATCTATCTCCAAGAAACTGAGCACTTCCCGACGTACTATCTTCTATAAATCTTGACAACCCGCATGATCCCACATCTGCAATTAAGCTGTAGAGACATGGCGTTGTATTTCGATACCATGAGACCATGTTAATGTTCCTTTCAAGTACCAGAAAGACACGTTTGATAGCATCAAAGTGTTTTTGGTAGGCTTAGCCTGGTACCTAGCACACATGCACACGACGAATACAAGATCTGGTCTACTGGCTGTAAGGTACATTAGGGAGCCAACCATTCCTCTAAATCGAGTTTGATCAATTGGAATCCCCATGAGATCCTCGTCCAGTTTCAATTGATCCACCACTGGTGTATCGACAGGGTCAGAGAGATCCATTCCATATATCTTTAAGGTTTCGAGAGCATATTTTGCTTGGTTAATAAAGATGCCTTTGGGACTTTGGGAAACTTGTAGTCCTAAGAAAAACGACATTGGTCCCATCATTGACATCTGAAATTTGGAGCTCATTTCTTTGGAAAATATGTGACACGCATTATGATCTGTTGAGGAAAAAATGATGTCATCTACGTATATTTGAACAAGTAGAATATGTTTGCCTGATTTGCGTGTGAATAACGTTGGATCCACGGCACCCTTGAAGAAATTGTTGGCCAACAGGAACTTTGATAGTGTGTCATACCATGCCCTTGGTGCCTGCTGTAGCCCATAAAGAGCCTTCTTCAGACGATAAACATGAGTAGGATTATCCTGGTCTTCAAAATCCTTCAGGCTGACTGACAAAGACTTCCTTCTTGAAGATCACCTTCAAAAAAGCATTTTGACATCCATCTATAGATGATCAAATTCTTGGTTTCAGCATTGGCAATGGAAGATTCTGATGGGGCCTCAAATTCGGCAACTAGAGAAAATGATTCTCAAATCAATAACCTTCCTCCTACGATATCCTTTTGAAACTAAACCGAGCATTGTTTTCAGTACATCACCATATTCATCCAGCTTCACTTTGTAGATCCACTTAGAGTAGCTAACCAAAACATAGATTGGAGACAGGTACTAATTCCCAACTTCAAGTCAATCAAATTTGTAAATTTTCATCTTAGCTTGGCGTGAAACAAGCAGACTTCTATCACTGCCAACTTGAAGTTCTTGGTTCGACTTAGGCAAGTTCAGTATGAACACACCATAAAGCATCGATGCTAACTGTTATCTGGTAGATACCGGACACGAGGGATTGCAATGATGTTATCAAGAGGGTGAACTTGGTCTATTTTCTGAGATGACTGGTGGTTTGAGTAACTTGGTTGGGTTCCGCTGAATTAACATTCCCAGATGATGACTGTGCCGAACCTGGTTCTCCAGTAACAGGGTTAAATGAAGGATGTAGAACATCGTGAGTGATTGGGGAGGTCTTCACGATGGGTTCCTTCTAAAAGTCCTTGATGGTCCCGGACCTGGATATCATATCGGATGTTACATGAAGCACTTGTTGATGGAAGCGTCTTGAGCAATATTGTAGACAAAGTTGTACAGATGGAACAATTGAGCGTTAACTACAGTAGCAGAAGTTATTGGTTCATTGACTCGAGATTGTTCAAGTATTCAATTAACATTGGTTGAGAAAACATCTCCAGCTCTTAATCGTTGGAGCGAGCCCCTGATTTGAGTTGTCCAGGGGTCACAATGAAAGCTTCGGTCCTAAACGTCATGCGTACATGAGCCCTTGTGTGATGCATCGTCATCCGAATGTGGACGTGAAATTGTTTCCAGTTATCGAGGGCAGAGTTTCTCTTGTTCTAGATTATTAAGCCCTTCCGGCTATGCAAGTCCAATGTAAAAGTGCCCAATGTCCAGCTTTTGATTGTAATTTCCTAGATACGTCGGATTGTCGATGAGTGGTTGAGGATAATAAGCACTAGAGCACCAAATACTCGGGAGAAATGTCTCTATATCAGCTTCTGGTCATGTACGAGTAGCTCATTAAGGGGTTTTGTTGTGACGTGTTTGGATTTAGGATCGTTCTGGGTTTAACAAGCAGAGCTACAGCTTCTCTGCCCTTAGATAACACGTGATTTTGAGGTAGTTAATCTGGGTAAGTGCGGATTAGGGTGAAAAATGGGAAGTTTTAGGAGATTTGTATATAGAAATGGGTAGGTGGAGATTTTGTGGGGGGGTGGTTTTTGTTAAATTATAAGTATGTGTGTATTATGTTAGGGGGGGTATTTGGAGGGGAATGGTGTGGGGAGGTGTGAGTAGGGGGGGGTTAATAAGGTGGGGTGTTTTTGGGGGGTGTTATTTAGAGTGGGGCTGAAGGGGGTGAAGATTTTTAGGTAAATGGGTTGAGTGTTGGATGTAATAGGTTATTTTGGTGGGAGGAAAGGGTTGTAGAGGGGTAGAGATGGTTAAGTTTATTGAGTGGGGTTGGGGTTTGTTAGAATGGTGGGGGATTTGATTTTGGGTGTGTTGGTAAATATTTTGATTTTTCCAAGTTGACAGGCTGAGCAAAAGATATCTTTTTCAAACTTCAATCTTGGTAGACCTCTAACCAATCTTTTCGAGCAAGAAATTCCAAATTTTTTTTTTTAATTTTGAGGCTGAAGTTTTACATGGTTTAAACGACAATCCACATCCATGACTTGGACTTGGAAGCTTTGACAGCAAGCATAATGAGAAGACTTCATCATATCATCATATCGATATCATGTACAAATTGGTGCTAACCGACAACCAATACGTAAGACGGCCACCAATAAAACACGCGAAGCCCAAAGCAAGTATAGCATTCTGAAGGCAACTTACAAGATCAGAAACACAAAAATGCCCTACAAAGAATAGATGTGTCCAAGTCCCCCCCGTAGTATACTCTTGAATCACACTGTCACCAATAAACATAATCTCCATCACCCATGATTAGCTCCCGAAGTGATCAATCCCGAATCCTGACTGTCCCGATGAACGTTTCTAATCTACAAATTCTCAGCTTTGACGATTCCCCAACATATATATTTTGAACAGCCTGAGTCCAGATACCAAAGGATGACCTGTACGACCTGCATTTGAAAATAGTCGAGTTTGGAGAGTTTGGAATTTTGGTTCCCCAATTTTTGTTGGGGTCCTGTTGGTTATCAGATAGAGTAGAACATTTCACAGAAAGCTTAGTCAAAGGGTACATTTCGCCTAAGGCAAATTTCTTTCTTGTGGGTCTCCATTGATAACTATAATCAAGTTTTCCCCTAAGTGATATTTCTTTCCTTGGTCTCCATTGATAACCATACCCACAAATAGTTTTCCCCGTTGCTTTCCCAAACCCACTTGGTCTTATCAAACTGTTATCAAGAAAGCGTTGCCTTTTGGTTTCCAAATCTGCTTCCCTTTATTCAAGACAACTTTAACAGTGGGGGGTCTTGTTGGTTAGCAGATAGAGTAGAACATTTCACAGAAAGCTTAGTTAAAGGGCACATTTCGCCTAAGGCAAATTTCTTTCCTGTGGGTCTCCATTGATAACCACAATTAAGTTTTCCTAAGGTGAATTTATTTCCTGTGGGTCTCCATTGATAACCAATATCCGCAAATAGTTTGCCCGTTGCTTTCCAAACCCGCTTGGTCTTGTTCAAACTGTTATCAGACAGCTTGCCTTTTGGTTTCCAAATCTGCTTCCCTTTATTCAAGACAATTTTAACAGTGGGGGTTGCATTCACTGAACTCAAAATATTAACAACACACATTTCATGATTTGCAGAGTTTAAGCATTTGTTACACATTTTGCACACAGATTCAGAATTCGAATTAATTACAACACGCTTAGAGCTAATGCTAGAATCAACCCGATTCACTTTTGTCCATACTGACTTATTTGTCCTAAGGTGGTCTTCTACTTTCTTCTTATTCTCCCTCTTAGCAGGCAGGATCCTATTTTTCTTTGTATTGCTTCTAGGCTTTGATCCGCTTGCTTCAGTGGAAGTGTTTACTCCTGTAGAAGGAATCACAGGGATATTAGTCTGTTGAACTTTCTGGTGCACTTCGTGTTTCTGTGTGTTGCTAGATGAAGTTCCTGGTTTATCACTAAAAGTAACTTGCTTTTTCCTAGTTACAGGGGTAGAGGGAGCCTTGTTATCTCTTTCATTGAAACTTTTTGGGCAAGTGCCAATCACATATTCTAACAATTCCTGAGATAGCTTAGTGTATTGACAAGCATAGTTAAGTGCATTATCCAGTGGTTTAACTACTCTAGCTTCCTCTACAATCTCCCTAACTGTTTCTACACTCTCCTTAAGATGGCTGATATAGTTTAAATGAGCACTCCTATTGTTCTTAAGGGGATGAGGGATGGGTTTAACATCAATGGCATACATGCCAGGCGCAAGAACTTTTGGTTTGACAGAGTCACTAGTGAAACAAGACACTTTGCTTCTCAACTGAGCCTTTAGACTCTCAATTTCATTTAACATGGTAGATGTCTTTTCACTAGTGTGAGCACGCGTAATCTTAATGGAGTCATACAATTCCTTGTAATGTTGTTTGACCTTTTCTAGTTCTACTCTAACGCAATCATTTTGTTCAATAAGAGCAGTGACATCTTTAGCATTATAAGGCTCACAACTTCTGTCATTCACATTAGCGACTAGAACTTTCAAGTCTCTAATCACGTTGTCTTTTTCTTGAATCTGATGTTCGAGATTCTTGATCTTAAAGAATGAGTTAAAATCAGGAGCTTCCTGTGATGTTTGTGATTTGTTATTATCAAAACTTTCTTGAAGATGTTGATACTTTAATTGCAAATTTAGGTATTCCCTTTCAAGTTTTGAAATATGTTTTGACTCATTATGAACTTTAGACATTTCAGCTTCAAGATCTAGACAACGTGATTTTTCCACATCATACAACAGTTGATTCGACAAACAATTAGCAATCAGATTCTCATTTTCAATGAGAAGGTTTTTCTTTACAATTTCAGCACATTGCTTGTCTACAGTATTCTTGTCCACTTCGTTATTCATTTGATCAAAAATTTCTTCCATTACTTTAACTTCTTTAAAGAGGGCCGTTTGAACTCCTGCAAAGTGTTCTTTAAGAGTTTTGAAAAATGGAATAACTTCAGTGAGGTAACATCTTTTTGTTTGCTCAAAACCTCTTTCCCCTTCTGTAACACCTGTTGGGGTGATTCTCTTTTTGCAAGTTTTGTCAAATTCCGTAAAAAGTTGTGTGAGTACATAAAGATTAATCTTCACTTGACTTTTAGTTGGAAGAACTCTGGGGACAAGCTTGACAGGAGTATTGGGTGGATACACTGTCAATGCTGAAAGTGGTTTTGGAACTGAGGTCTCAGCCTTTTTCCTGTCATTTTCATCTATGGACCAAAATATCTGTTCTGGGGTCAGATTTCTTTGTGGAGCAAAGGTTGCAAGAAGGTTCTCTTTCGAGTAATCTGGGGGGGGCAATCCTAACTTTATTTTCCACACATAGAGGGCTTTGCATTTTCAACAACATTCTTTTCCTAGTTATCTCAGCTATCTCACGTGTGTCCCCTCATGAAGTCTGGCACAACATGCCATATAGAGGGCTGGTTAACTTCTTTAGCACGGGTGAGACATAAGGGATTTTTGTAGCCTATCGCTACCTTGTTCTTTTCATCATAAAACGATTTTGATTACCATAACATTGAACCATTTTTGAACAGAGTTTTTTTGGGGTTTTTGAGCTGGTTTTGTATAATCTAATCTTCAAACCTTTTCTTTTAGCCGTTTTATGTCAAAAACTCTCAAGGAATCTGTCTTCTTTTTATTTAAAAATCCTTTTTTCAAAATGGTTACTTCTCTGTCTTTGGACTTAAACTGGCCAATAACAGAACTAAGTGTATTTGTGCTGAATGAATTCTGATTTTAAAGAAGTTTCCTTCTAATTTCGGTCTGAGAAGTAATTATTTCTCATTTGTTCATCAATTTTTCGTTCTCTATCAGTCAATCAAACTTTGCCCGTTTTTCATATTCCGCGACCAGTTCCTTATATCTCGCAAGTTCAGAGGTCACTGAATCCTTAACTACCATGTTAGGCTTATTAGCTAATCTACTTTGTACGCCCTGTTCATGCATTTCATCGAGAATTGACATCAATGCATCATTTCGTACAGAAGAAACATTACTTTGTACAATATGTTCTTCGTTGCCTTCCACATACTGATCCAAACGGAATAAATATTACTATCACGTCGATAGTCAGCATCAGAGTTCATCAACGTAGTTGGGATGTACATCACTTTTGTATCTCATTTACTTCATAATACTCATCCAAATGATTTACAAAGTATCATGATCTTGTACCTCAAACGGAGTATTCGAGTCATAATGATGGCCCGGCTTCATCGTAGATTGGATCTTCAGATATGAGATTTGCCATGAACATGGTCTGTGTAGTGGGACCCTCATCAACATCAGAGTCGAATCATCAACATTCATTCAGCTTTCAAAGACATGGTCCACATTGAGTGCCAAATCATCCTCGGGTGAATTATCCACATCCCCATTCATTCTCGGGTGAATTATCCACATCCTCATCAAAGTTGGTAACATGTTCTCCTGCAAGAAACAACGACTGTTCTTCATCCAGTACTGCACCATTCTCCTGGGCTTGCATTAGTAGCATCTTGTCCTTGAAGTAGTCTGAATCTTGAAGTCGCTTTGGCCTTGGACATTCTCGTGCTATGTGCCCTAGTCCGTTACAGTTGTAGCACTTAATGGGTTTGGCTTGACCAGGATTAATAATGCCTCCTTTGTTCTGATCTCCTACATTCCCAGCTACAACATTTCCTCTTGCATTGTTTCTCTGAAATGGTTTTCCTTGATTATTCGCATTGTATCTTCCACGGACATCTTGAACCACAACTCTGCCGTCTTGAACCGTAGCTTTGT
The DNA here is from genome assembly GCA_026074375.1 of Tanacetum coccineum. NCBI lineage: Eukaryota > Viridiplantae > Streptophyta > Magnoliopsida > Asterales > Asteraceae > Tanacetum > Tanacetum coccineum. The sequence goes on from BQNB010025438.1 coordinate 41,622, forward strand.
TCCTTGCATTAGACGACGTTCTAAGTTGATTGTTTATTTGAGGAAGATGTGATTTGTACGATTAAGTGAGGAGGGAAAGTGAGTTGGATAAACTTTCAATCAAGTTTTCTGTTGAAGAACTTCCTGAGTCTAGTTGAAAGTTGTCAGCCAAAGATGGTTCATTTGAGGATTGAGGAGACTTGGATGATTGTGTTCGATACTGCTGAACTGAGGCATTCAACACTAGTGCCAAAGGATCATTAGTTGGTTGAAGGAACCTTTCCATCATTGTTCTGTTCTCATTAGCATGTACCTCATGTTGCTTCAAATAGGCATAAAGCTGATCAAAATTAGACTCCTTCAAACCTCTATTAAGTTTGACTTCAGTTATGAATCTACTCCACTCAGGTAACATGTTGTTCACAAACTTAGAGTTAAGCTGCATCCTGGGCATGGTCATCTTGATGTTTCTCATGTCATTAATGAGCTTCGTAAACCTAACATAGTATCCTTGAATGGTTTCTCCTTTGATTTGACGGAAGTGTTCAAATTCATCGTATAATTGAGATTCCCGGTCATCCTTTGTTAACTCAGAACCTTCCAGAATCATCTTCACGTTTTCCCAAATGTCTTTGGCGTCAGTATAGTGGTTGATGAGTGAGTAGATGTCCTTTGGTATACCTTGAAGTAGGATATTGGTTGCACGAATGTCAGCTTTATACCTTTCCTTTTCTTCAGCTGAAAGGTCGTTAAGGACTCTAGCACGTACTGGACCTTGTTGAACTGCACCCTCAGTTCCTCCAGCAATAACATCTGAGACCGTTCCCATATGAAATGGTCCTTCATTAATGGACTTCATAATGTTCTCTCCATTATCCTTTCCTAGACAGTACAGACGTATACGTTGTTGCCAAGATTCAAAGTCTGTTCTATCAAGCATTGGTGGGCGTGTATCAGAACCGGCACACTGGATGTCTTCTTTGTTTTATTATGATTATGATATGTTTTGATCGATCATGATTAGTGAGGGTACGTAAAAGTGGTAAGGTTATCGTTTTGTTTATTGTTTTAGTGATATTAAGTCCCAAGTTTGAAATTTTCAAATGCTAAGACAGTAGACTCAACTGCGCTACGAGGTATCGAAACGCTGCAAAGAATTAAAGGCGACTCGCTGGTGGAATTTAAGGCAGACTCGCGAACACAACTCGCTGCCTCGCAACCGCGCGAAGAAAATATAAAACGTCGTCTATATTTTAATCAAAGCCAACTGAGACTGCCTCCTTAAAAAACCTTCCCAAGAAAAACCCAGTGGGAAAAACCTCAAAGAAGGAAAAAAGAGTACAACTCTCAGCTGGCACTCCTCTCTGTAGGTATAGCAAAGAGCAAACTCACTACCAAAGCCCATGAAATCAGTCCAATGCCGACCCTTTAACCGAATGGAATAGCAATCAATAATCATCATGAAGAAGAACTGTGGAGAGAGTTAGGCAGCTTCCACAGATGAAGGTACATCTGAACATTCTTCGTCTTCTTAAACTTGCAGGAAAGCAGCTTCAACCGAACAGTAGACTTGATAGCTTCAATAACTTGGTCCTTAGATCTCTTCTGCTTCGAAAACAATATGTTGATCCCGTTCTGAACAGATCTTTAACTCCTTAGTTGATATAAGGTTTAGTTGTATTGGATAAATCCAAGACAACTATGGTAGAAACTTTGATTGGGAATTGCACAAACTAATGGCGAAAACTAGGTTGTGAGTACTAAAAGAAACAATAACATCTAAACTAAGACATTCAGCCTCAAATATATTGAATACGGTTTACTCCTGCATGTAAACTATGGTTTTACAACCATGAAGCTATAACTAAATAGTAAACAGGTTTTTAAAACTTGAGAAGCACTATAACTAACTATGAGAACAACGTGTGTATGATGAGTTATGTAGAGATGATGTTTTTACTCAACTACACCCTAGGACCTCCATTTATAGTACAGGGTAGGTTGAGTCCTAGTAGGTTACGAGGACAAATTTAATACATGCCTAAGTATTATACGATTAATTGCAATAATGTTTCCATAATAAATCCTTGTCACGCCTCCTCATCATATTTAAAACTTATGAATATTTCCATAAGGTATTCAACCTTCATATGCAACATATTTACTATAATAAGAAACTAAATCTTTGAATATCAATTCCGATCTTCATATCTTTGACCAAATCTTCTACAGATCTCTGATCTTTTGTAGTAATCTCTTCATTATGTTGTATATTAGTCCCCTTCTTGTTTCATTAGTTTCAAACATTATCAAATGAATCTTTTTTTGCCCACAATCCCTCCCCCCTCCCCTAAACTTGATATTTATCTTGTTAATCATCAAGTTTCTTAGAATGAAAGATTCACCAATCCTCACCCAAAACTTGATATTCACTTTTGATAAACATCAAGTTTCTTTAATGTAAGCTTTTTGATCACCAGTATGAGGTATCCACACAATCTTTTTCCCTTCTAATTGTTGTTTGAAATCCGTGTTGATCATTGTATCTAGCATCTTTGAAGTCTCATCAATGAAGGTAACCTCTGCATCAGCATCATTTATCCCTCCTTCTGTTTGGATGCATCCTCAACCAAGACTTTCTGTTCTTTCTTCATTATTAAAAAGTGGTTTTTAAATTCTCCAATTACACGAACCATGGTAAGAAAATTGGGTATAAGAATCATCACTTCAATAAGTTCAAAACTACCCACATCACTTTAGAAGTGAATCACATAATGTATTAATTTGTTTGGCAAACTCAACTTAACCCACCCATAACTGATTTGATGATTCTTTACCGGTTGTCCCCGATATGCCCCGGAATATGCCAATTCTTCATAATAAAACCATGGTTAAATGATAACCATATAGTATTTTGAGGTAAACAATCAACTATCAACGTAATTGAGTAAGTCTTTTTACAAATCGTTTGCTTTGACAAGCCAAACCTTTAAACTGTGAAATCAAGGAGTAGTAAAGGAAACCAAGTAGTTTTTTAAGCAAACTATCACTTCAAACGGATTTTGAGAATTCTTTACCCAGATTCAGTTTGCACAGGAATAGGCCCAATTCCTTTGACTGGTTAGACATGGTGGAATTGATTACCATTTGTTTGTGATGAAAAAAAACCAAGCGACCTGAAAATTATCTCCTATCCGCGGTGGCTTGCCATTCTCAAAACTACTACCATAAACAGGCAAGAACAAACTATCAGAGAACCAAAAACAATGCTTTGTCACTCGATATCGAACAATAAAACTGTGTGAACAATATGTGTCTATCAGCGATCCAAAAAAATATTAACTAATCCGCTTTAATGATTCCGCAAGCAGAACAAACTCGTAATGACAGAAAGAACAATACAAGTTTAATAAACAGTTTTTCTGCAAGAACATGCAAGCAGTACAAATATATTTTCTTAGACAACAAAGTTAATATAATCGAGCAGTACTAAAAACATCCAAAAGTAACTGAACATTTATTGCTCAGAATACCCTCACAGTTTTAATACACATACTTCTCCAAACAACACCTATCAACACGTAACACACTGTCAGTATTAATTCCAAGCAAGACTTACACGTAAACAGTACCATTGAGCCCAAGTAAGTACAACTCCATAGTGAACGTACCGTCACATTATATTAACGCATTCTTTTGCATAACTGTTTCAATGTAAAAATACCCAACAATACCTTTACGTGAACAGTACCATCATAATAATACAACCCACTATTCAACCTTCATTGAATGCACCTTAGGACTATCACAATCATATGCGTAAACTTACAATACTGTATTCATCTACAGTTATTCTTATAAGCCCCAACAGATGTAATCTATTTAAGCTCAAACATATAAACTGTTAAGCCCACCGCCCCCAATCAGTATTAATAAATCATGCTTTGAACCAATGTCGAACATTACTAAATCACACTGCCATATTACAAACCCTTTGAGCCCCCGCATCTTCATATATACAAACTCAAAAGCACAAAGCAGTAAACCCTATCCTACTGTTATAAACATAAACCATCACTGTTATCTTAAGCAGTTGCTTCAGCTGCTTTATTGTTATAACTCCATACACGAATTAGGGTTTTGTGCTTCATCCATTCTCCTTCACTTCGAAACCCTAATGACAACACCTACTCTTCATCTGTTTGCTGTTTGTTGTTGTTGTAATCACGTCAAAACCAATCATCTTACGACCCTAGAGCCCAACCATGTGACGGCAGCACATACATGATTAATAAAAAAAGAATTCATAAAGGGTGATTAAGGGTTTGCAGTATCCTACAAACATCACGTATGAACACACATTATCCCTTGCTACTATTTTTCTTTACGAGAAGCCCCAAACAAACGCAACATAAAAAATTCATATAAGCACACAGCACGAATATAATTCTTTTGAGCCCAAAACAGGATAAATGTCTTAAAACGACTAACAAAAATCAATGAATATAGCATTCAAACATGTATAAAACCTGTCCTTCGAACATTCCACACATTTAATATCATTAGCATCACATATTTTGAGCCCATGAATTCTCGTACAGTAATAAACATTCACTTTTATAAGCATGAATATTATTCATCTCACTACAATCATCGCACTTAAAAACATAATCTCTTACCATATTACATATCCTGAGCCATATCTCCTTAACATTATAAGAGATTCATTATTCTTGAATAGAATATCTCTTTGTCTCCATAAACTATAACAAATTAGGATTTGCATCCATTACATCAAAGCAACCCAAAATCACTAGCATATATCATCAATCAGGATCAGCAGTAATCTAACTTTATCCATGTGAACAAAACACAAACACAACCTGTGGTTCCATGTTCATCGTACCAACGACAGAATTCATTTGTGTTTTATGTCAGATTCTCCACCAGTTTCGTTTAGATCAGATCTTATACTCCTTTCATTCATCAACGAACCTTAAAACATACCTGTTGTCCTTCTTCTTGTAACGAAACAACCATATTAGGGTTTCAAACATATTTTTCTTCTCCACGCATCTGATGAACAATAGACTTTAAAACGTGCCTTCACCAATCCTCACACCCCATACAAACAAGATGAACATAGATCCAACACGAGCCACTAATAATAAAACCATGTATGCCCTAGATCTCTGAAAATCAAGATGACTTATACAAGAACAGCCACACACGATCTTGATGCTTCTTCTTGTAATACGAATGATGAGATCAGAAACAAGAAACCCTTTGTACATAATAACAATGATTAAAGATCGTATTGCATACCAATTAAGGTAGAGAGGACGATTTTAATCATTGTTATAGCAATTAATCTTCAAAACCACATAAAACTTTAACCACATGAATTCTTGAAAATTAGGGTTTTAAGGTTTCTTCTAAAACCTTGTATAAACCCTAGATATCTTGAATATCTCAAAACATACAACAGCAACAATATGAACGACACCAACTATCTTTTCCATCTAACACATTTATTTGCTTTTCCTGCAAAAAAGTTAGTCCACAAAGCAAAAAAAAATATCAACCACAACAATTCATAAACATCACTTCCCATTTATGAATTTCCCTGTACACTGGATAATAAGATTAGTGTCTTTTGAAATCCCAAGCCAGTACAGACTTGAATCTTCCTAGTGCATCAACATAATCATATCTTGTAAGGGTCTTTGATGCACTATTTGATTTGGAAACATGGTCTAATTCTTCATGTTTTGGTTTCCAAACCTAGCTAGCTGAAGCCTTAACAGTATTAACCTCTACTTTCTTAACAATATTAACTCTTTTGTTGAAATATCTGTTGTGATTTGCTGTTTTCTTGTTAAAGGGTCGTTTAGCAGATGAATATGCTTTATAATAAGAGTATGTTGTTGGCATAGCACCATTCATTGTTTTTATGGGTTGAGCAGTACTAACTGATTTGGCAGTATTAAGTGATACTAGGCCTGACTTAGTTAGTACTGCTTGTGGAACTATGTTACTTTTTGGATTGGGGTGAGAAAATCTACCAAAGTTCTGGTGATTCACCCTCTTTGAGTTGTTCCACACTGGTTTAACCTGTTTTTGATCATTAATCTTTCTCTTGTGTTTACAGGTATAGTGCAGATGATCAAAACTACCACATACATAGCAAGCCTTATTGTTAAACTCAAAATTTTTACCTAATTTCTGAGTCATCATACCATTCCAGTTTCTTTTATTTCCTCTAGGATTCTTATTGTTTTTCCTAGGGTTTTCTGCTTGCCTAACAGTTTCATTCCTAGCATTAACAGATTCAATCTTTTCAAAGCTAGGTTTGACTGTTTTTGTTACTTCCTTAGGTTTGACCACAATCTCATCATCTTCACTGTCAGATTCCCATTCCTCAATGATGGGTTCACTCATCCTAACAGTTTTAATTTTAGGCATTTCCACTTTATCATTACTAGTTTCAGAATTACTTGTTTCAACTTTAGACACACTAGTAATTGTTTCACTTACTTTAGACTCTTTTGCACCATTATGCCCAAAACCAGCTTTATCATTAGCACTCAATTGACTATTAAGCAGTGTATTAAGACTTTTAGAAGAAGTTTCAAATGATTCTAATTTGGTTTTTAATTCTTCTTTTTCTTTTACAGCTTCTGCTAATAGTTTTTTATGGTATGTGAGTACATCAGTTTTGTCATCTAAATCAATTTTCATAAATCTAATCTTTTCTTCATAAATAAGTTGATTTTTCTGATGACAGACTAATTGAGCTTCTACTTTTTTTAAAGCTTGAGTATAGGCTTGAATTTCTATACTAGAATTACCAAGTTGTTCTCTTTGTTTATCATATAATTTCTTAAGCTTAGCATAAGATTCCTCATATTCTTTTGAATAAGATTTTACCTTAGTTTCCAAGCCTGAATTGATGAAAGCCATCAAGACAAAGTTCTCTTGCTCTTCTTCTGCATGACCAGTCCAATCAACACCTTCTCTGTAGGAAACTAGAAGGGGGGTTGAATAGTTTACCGGTCTGAACAGATCTTTAACTCCTTAGTTGATATAAGGTTTAGTTGTATTGGATAAATCCAAGACAACTATGGTAGAAACTTTGATTGGGAATATCACAAACTATGCGGAAACTAGGTTGTGATACTAAGAAGAACAATAACAATAAACCAAACTTTCAGCCTCAATATATTGAATACGGTTACTCTGAATAGTAACAGGGTTTACAACCTTGAAGCTATAACTAAATAGTAACAGGGTTTACAACCTTGAAGCTATAACTAACTATGAGAAAAACGTGTGTATGATGATTGTGTAGAGATTGATGTGTTTTCTCTACACCCTAGGACCTCCTTTTATAGTACAAGGAGTCCTAGTAGGTTACAACACATTTAATACTTTCCTAAGTATTATACATTAATGCATTTAATGCTTTCCTAATAAACCTTGTAACCTCCTCATCATATTTAATACTTATTAATACTTTCCATAAGTATTCAACCTTCCTAGTCAACATATTTAATATAATAAGAAACTAAATCATTTGAATATCAATTCTGATCTTCATATCTTTGACCATATCTTCTACAATCTTCCATCTTTTGTAGAATCTTCATTATGTTGATTTAGTCCCTCTTGTTTCATTAGTTCAAACATTATCAAGGAATCTTTAATTCCCAACACAATATGTTATTCCGCTCTTGCCAAATGAAGTAGCAAGAAGCTGCAAAGACAAGCTTAACAATAACACTTCTAGCTGTCCTTTTGTTAGCCAACGGGTTGAGAAAATCTACAATCAAGCTCAGGGACACAGGAACATTCGGCATACAAATAAATGATATCAACTGCTTCCAAACCTGCATAGAAAAAACACACTCAAAGAAAAGGTGGTCATGGGAGTCGGGCTGCGTATCACACAAAGGACACCGAAGCAGGTTTAAGTCAGTATTGCTACCAACATCCCATTGCTTCAGTGTATCTTGAGTCTTAAGCTTGCGTTTGATGACAAGCCAAAGATGAACCGCATGTCTGGGGATATGATGAGAAAACCAAACCAAATGATACCAACCAACCTCAATATCTCTAGGACGAATACATTCCCACGCCACAGCAACAGAAAAGTCCGAATCCGCATTACTCATATTTTTCCAACATAATCCATCAGCCGTATTAGGAAGATGCGAGACAATAATAGAAGATAAACTAGGGAATTTCACAGGCCAGTCAGTTGGCCAAACCCAATTACCATTAACAATAAGCTCACTAACCTTGGAAGAAACCTGAAACCCGGCTCTATAGATATCAAGATTAGGGATAATATCATATAGAGGACTAATAGCGCACCAATTATCAAACCAGGCAGAGACCTTCGAACCATCCCCAAGCCTATACCAAATGTATTGACGAACCAACAGGCGAACTTGAAGAATTTTCCGCCATCCCCAAGACATTTTACCATGTAAGGGGATTTCCCAAATAGTACGCCCTCGTAACTTATAGCTGTGGATCCACTTAACCCATAACGACTCCTTAAGAGAAAGAATACTCCAGATATGAGAAGAAATAAGAGCCTTATTAAAAAGACGGTTTGGATTTGGTTTCTAACTATCGTAAATCGTGAAAAGTTTACATTCAAAATTGAGGAATGTTGGTATGACAAATACAAATATCCCAAACAAAAACAAGCTGGGTCACATGTACAAAATTTCCAATAACCAAGGACTAACATTACACCCTGATGAATTCTAGCTGTACTTAAAAAGCTAAAGCTAATACTTGAAATTTAAAAAACATGATATTGATAGTTATCGATTAATTAGCAGATACACACAATATTTGGGGATTAAATTAGGGTTTTGTTGCATATAAAAACAAACACCCCCTTTCAAATCACAAACTTCACCTTCAATTTCAAAACCCTAATTTCATCACAAAAAAATAGAGAAGCAATTGCATATATGTGTATATACGGAGATCTTGAAGAATCATGGATCGTTTAATTCACCGAAATTCAATTTCTAGAATTTTTATAAAAAATCGATTAACATCTTCAAATAGTTTATTTATAATAAAGAGATTATTGATGTGTTTTGGCGGGAATTATTTTAGGATTCGATCATCATCGATTGATTCGTTTTCTGTTGCGTGTGAAGCGTTTTCTGAAAAAAGCTGTTAGAAAAAAAAGTTAGTTGCTTAGTTTAGGGTTTGGTTTTGTGATGGATTTGGGGGTTGACAAAATGAAGTTGCAGCAGCAGCAACACCAAGAGATGTTTTTAGATGATCCTGATGTTGTTGAAAGATGTCCTAATAATCGTTACGTTAGGGTATGAATTATTCATTTTTGTTTTAGTTTATACAGTTTTCATATGCGTTACTTGGTAGTTTATGGATTGATTTGGGTTTATGTTTGTTTGTGTTGAAGTGCCGTCACCCGAATGGAATTTTATCTGCAGATTGTAAAAATAATATTACATGCTATATGAATTAGAGTTATGTTTACTCATCTGATAAGTGGCCTAGTGGTAAGGCGGACCAAAACTGGCTTTAAACATAGCTGGGAGACGGCAACTGGAATTCTGGTTAGGTTTTAGGTGGCGTACATAAGAGCCAAAAAAAAGGCTCGCCTACCTCGGGTGGTAGCCTGAACTGGGATCCCTCTTCAATTACCGGTTGAATAAGGAATTAAATAGCTGAAATGGTGTTTCTTTTTATTGTCATTAACTGCACAATTGATGTGTCTGTATGTTTTAGTAAGTAATAAGTGTTAATAAATCAGTATATATGATATATGTTTGATTGTCATACTATATACAGTTGTTGTGTTCCGTGTAATTGTTGTGACTAGGAGTCTAGTATACTTTTGGTATGGCTTGATATTTTTGCTTTTTAAATGCAATTTGGTTTTTTTTTCTTTTGACATTGCAGTTTAGTTTAAGTATGACTACATCCTTTTTTTTTTGTTATGTATTATCTTGCAATTAAACTCAGAACAGCTGATCCATTTCGTTTCACATCGATCACATATCTAACATATATTAACCATGATTAAATTATGCAGTTTTTATGGACAAAAATTTTAACTACCCAAACAAAGTAAACCAAAAAAAACTGAAGAAAAAATCTGGGTAATTGTAAACGGTAAACAAAACAAAAAAAAATAAAAACAAAAAATATTAAAATATGAAAAACTACAAACCAAACCAACTATCCCACCACTGCACACAAAAACCATACATCCCCGGTCCATCACACTGCCCCCACCCGCCCCCCCCACCGCCCCTCCCCACCGCCTCATCCCCCACCAAGTCCAATAAACCCCCTCTCTACATCCCCCACCCAAACAACAAGACTTTAGTGACCCCGCCCAAAAATTCCTCCATCAGAATCACACAAAGACCCAACCCCCCCTCATCACCAGTGGCCACTACGCGTGTTCCGTTAACATTCCCTTAAATAATATTCTCAAAAAAGAAGTGCCTTTAATGAATGAGGATCATTTGGTCTTTGGTTTAAAAACTGTGATACCTTGCTAAAATAGGAGCATGTATGAATGAATATATTTGTAATTAGTGTGATTGTTATGAACTGCTATATTTGTAATTAATCCGGTTTTATGAACTGCTATATTTGTGATTAGTCTGATTTTATAAACTGCTATATTTTACTAATTGATTATTGGCCTATGGAGAACAATGCGAGTTTCTTAGTTTTTTCTGTTTTTTTTTCAGTATAATGAATTACTGGGGAGAGGAGCCTCTAAGACTGTGTATGATTTCTAGACTTACATCCTTTCTCCTTATATATAGTCTGTGTATATAATATAGTAGATATAACTACAATTTGCTGATGTATGTGTATAGTGTTTGTTTTTTATTTGATGCTTATTTTTCTGTTTCCTTTGTTTGGTAATTTTTTAGCTACAAGGGCTTTGATGAAGTTGAAGGAATCGAAATTGCTTGGAACCAAGTGATGTTGGATGATGTTATGCAATCTTCCGAACATCTAGAAAGAGTTTATTCGGAGGTTCACTTTTTGAAGACTTTGAAACATGAGAACATAATCAAGTCATATGTGTCTTGGGTAGACGATAAGAACAAAACCGTTAACATGATCACTGAACTTTTCACGTCCGGGAGTTTGAGGCAGTAAGTCGCGTTCCTCCTGCGTCTTTTCTCTTTCTTTAAAGTTTAATTTGAGTAAGGTGTAAACTGTGGTATATATGTATTTAGATACCGCAAGAAGCATAAGAGTGTAGATCTGAAGGCTATTAAGAATTGGGCGAGACAGATCCTCAAAGGCTTGACTTATCTCCATAGTCAAGAGCCGCCTATTATTCACAGAGACTTGAAGTGTGATAACATATTTGTCAATGGAAATCATGGAGAAGTGAAAATTGGAGATCTAGGATTGGCAACACTGATGTTACCCCCTGCTGTCAAAAGTTTGATCGGTAAGTCGATCAAATTCGTTTGAGAGTGTCAGGGATTTGGTTAATCAAAATTTAGCCAGGACTTATAGTCGTTCATTGAATTGCAGGAACTCCTGAATTTATGGCCCCGGAGCTGTATGAAGAGGAATATAATGAACTTGTGGACATATACTCATTCGGAATGTGCATACTAGAATTGATTACTTGTGAATATCCGTACAGCGAATGCCGAAATCAAGCACAAATATACAGGAAGGTTACTTCTGTAAGTTCCCCTTTAATCAACTATCTATTTGGATTTGTGTTTTAGAACCTGTTTTGGTCATAGTTAAGTAATTCATCTAAAAATCAGATGCAACATCATGTTATCTGCTTTAATGGTTAAACAATATCTGCTATTTACTGGATATCAGATTGTGATTAGTCGAATATCAGTAACATACAGAACTTGCATCCTAGCACCCTCTGGTTTCTATTTTTGGATCACATAAAGATGTGTTTTCACTTAAGATGTGTGATCTTGTCTCCTGTGTTGCAGGGTATAAAACCCGCTGGTCTCTCAAAAGTCAAAGACCCACAAGTCAAGGAGTTCATAGAGAAGTGCTTGGTCCCTGTGTCTCAAAGATTGCCTGCAAAAGAGCTCCTAAAAGATCCATTTCTTTCCATAGAAAGTATAAAGGAGCGTGTACATGAGCCTATTACCCTCGACTTGGTAAACCTGTCAATGCCAAACTCATGTCCCATGGACGTAGACCATATTGACAACAAGATGTCCTCTGGTAACACCTCAGTGGAGAGCAACACTAGCAGCCCCCATTTTCCGTCAGCTAAAGTTCAGAATGTCAATGAGAGAAACAATATTCAATTGAAAGGCGAGATGACTGAAGAGAACTCTGTCACAATAAACTTGAGATTAGATGTTTTTACTGGTAAGTGCCTTTAGCCGTATACGTTGTTTAATATTTTCGTTCAGTTTTTAATAATAGTTACTGCTTTAATTCTAACCAAAAAGACTTTTATACGGAGTAATAAATTATCTAAAAGCTTCTAAAATATAACTACAGAGGCTGTAAGCATAAAAATGCATTGGACTCATTTCTTTTCTAGCCAAAATTTTCTTATTTGATCCGTTAGAAACCAAAGTGTCACCCAAAATTTTCCTATTTTGTGTGTTCAAATTTAATTTCTTTATTTGTTAAATATGTTTAAATTCTATTGGTTTATCTTAACAGGTAAACCGCAGCATGTTGAATTCTCATTTTACCTGGAGGAGGATACTGCTTATGCCATAGCTCAAGAAATGGTTGAAGAATTAGACCTCGTGCATGAAGACATTGCTGTCGTAACAGAGCTGATTGATGACCTGATCTCGAAGTTTGTGCCAACATGGAAACCCTCATCCAAAATGAGCTCACCTAAAAGTTCAGTAATCCTTCAAATGGGTCAACTTGAATTAGAACCACCAACAAACGTATCTGAAGCAGAAAATAACGGTTGTAAAGGGTCAGGAAATTCGTCGTTTACATATTCAGGTGATTGGATGAAGAGCTCTTCTAATTGTTCTTCGCTCTTTCAAGATGATGACAGAGATAGGTGTGAGGATTTGAAGCAAGAGCTTGATGCAATTGACGCGCAATACCATCAATGGTTCAGTGTTCTTCAGAAGAATAAAGAAGAAGCAATTGAGACCGCAAAGAAGAAATGGGACTTGAAGAAGAAAGCGCTGACTTTTTAACTTCTGGTGTGGAAATTAGTTAGAGAGTGAGATTTGCACATTGAAGTGCTGTTTTGCATGTCTGCGGGTTGTTCTGACTTGCTTGTTAGTTTATCTTTCACTTTATACCATTTGATTTGATGGTTATGAAATGCATTTATTTGTGCAATTGATTTTATTTTAAGTTGCATTTTTTTCTACATTATTTCATGTTGTTTGTCTGTTCCAGTTAACTAACCAAAATGTAAACTTGACCCTAAGTGATATGCTTTTCGGCGACTTAATACTCCTGGGATTGAGAGTTTTTTGCGATCTAATACAACCTTATTATACTTCAGGTCATACAGTTTTGGGTGTTACTATTTTTTGTTTGGAGTGTGTGCAGGTTGGACATTCTCAAAAACGATTAACCCTGACACATCTAAGTTACATGCGACCTGACCAACTGCCCTTAGAACACCCTTTAGCCTTTTTATCAAATGCAGAATGTTGTTACTTATTACTATCATCCTTAAATCAGTAAGCGAACATATTAAAGATTCTCAAATCAATTTAGCAGATCCATGAAAGCTCATATATTGCAACACCGTACATATATACAGATCGTAAACACCAAATAATTCGAGATTATTTACATAATTTACTTTACAAGAAATCTGAACACCAATTTGAGCTCTTCCATAAATAGGAAGAAACAAAAAAGAAGCACTATGCAAACAATACGAAATTATTTAATAGCATCAGCACTAGACAGACATTTCATACACTTGCATTCGTAGGATATTTTGGAACAGGAACTTGGGTAATGACTTTTAATTAATTACTACCAGTTATCTTTGACAATTTTGGACTTCTCAAGAATGAATTTCCCTTCTTTGTACTTTTGCGTTTCTTCATAAGCCCGTTCATATTTCCAACCTAAAACCTCACGGCAATCAGAGCAGTAGACATCAGCAACCGTGTGCAGACCAGTCATCAGGTTCCTGTCTTCTTTCGGTCCCATTGACACATTCATTGCATGCGAGAACAGAAAGGCTCTACCATGTTTCCCCTGGCATAAAAGAACATGCTACATTAAGTGCGTTTGTATATGACAACTATGATTACCTCCATATTTGGAGATATTACGCTAATCAAGAAGAATACAACCCTCCTGAGAATCTTTCATACATTGCAAAATAACTGAGCAATTGAACATAGATTTATGTCAAAAATCAGCTTTTATTGACAAACACAGGAACCGTCATAATTTGTGTTAAAAAGAACAACACAGGAACTGTCATACTAACCTATTGCGAACACATGGTTCAGAATCAGATACATATTGCCATTCCCATTAATTTATTTATTTTTACTTTTTATTGTTACACAATAAAATTACAAAGAAAAAAAGTTTCAGGGTATGCACTAGCATACTGCAAACACAAACTCCTTCTAGCTCAGCCATGAATTTATTCACATGTTTCAAACTGTATGATAAATGTGTTCTCATATTGCTACTGATATGGTATGATACATTGATACCCATACTAATTGTCTAAGATGCAAGCTTTGTTGAAAAGTTGAGATCTCAAAACACTATTGTATGCATACAGTTCTGCTGCTAAACATATTGCCCCTTTTTTCATCTTTTATTGTTCGTTTCCACTATCCATTTCAGTCACGCATAAATAAATACACACAAACTTAAAGCATATGTGTCGTATATACTACATAATCCACCATTTTCCCTCAACAATGTTAAAGATAGGATATGGAAATTGTGCCCTTACTTATGGATTCAACTACTATGTATGTCGTTTTACCCAATCAGCTCCATACCACTTAGCCATTATCTCAAAACCAAACAATAATGTTGCTCTCTTACTCTGTTTTGGGCGTCTGGGATTGCTATAGAACTGCTGGTTTTTGTTCAAATAAGCAATATTGAACAAGTATTCACTCACAAACACTCATACAAGCTATCTGGATCAGCAAATCAGCAATTCAAACGCTCTCAAAATTAATTGTCTACTCTATGAAAATGCAATAAGCAAACACGCAGAGTTAATAAGCAATCCCAACACACCTATTGCCCATTTTCTTACACACCAACAACACAATTTCCCTTAAATTAAGTTAGCGGACATGCATATAATAAGGTAAAACCTTTCCTTATTCCCTAATACACGCAAGCTAGTGTCCAAAAAACACTACTCCGGTATCTTTCTTAAACTACAATAAACATAAAGAGTAGAAATCAATCAAACACTAGTTACGGGCGGTTAGCAACCACTATTTATCACAAAATAAGGAATACCAATAATCATAGTTAAAACAATTTCATCAAATATATCTATTAAAAAACACCAAACTTAAATATTATAATATACCTGAAAAGCTTTAGAAATGATATCATCATGAAGAGCAACCTGATTCCTACAATTACAGCAACCATACAATCTTGGTCCAACCATTTCAGCCATCAATGATCACTATACTAATCTTTTCACCAATATCAAATCTGTTATAAAAAACACAAATGATCACATAAAAAAGATTGATACGTAACTTGCATACTTCTTTGACCAAAGTATATATATATTTTAGCCAAAAGAACTACTCGTACTTATATAATACAAAAAGATTAAATATGAAATGGGTATTTAGTATTTTATTATATATTTAAGCTAAAAGATGATTAAAGAATCATAATTTAATACTAAAAAAGAATCGTACCCAGTAACTCAAAGAAGTTGAAAGGGATGAACATGAGGATCTAAAGTGTGTTACAAGACTTATTATGTGTTGTGTCAGTGTGTTCTTTTTTTTATATTTTTTTTTGTTATTTTTGGTATAGATTTTGTTTTTTAATATTAAATATGATGACTATATGATGGATTAATGGTAGTATACACGGAAACTTTTAATATGTGACGTGGATATTATGGAATTCAGAATAATATGATCTTGTTGAAAACAATAAAAAAACGATGCATTATTACCTTTATTAAAAAGGGGAACTTGTCATTAATGCAAGGGTCCACCGGAAAACAAACCCGCTGGAAAACCCGCCGGAGACCCGCCATCCGCCGGAACCCATTGTTTGACCTGGATCCGGTTGTTTTTTTATTACTTACTTCCATGTTTTTATCCCACCGCCCCATATTTTGTCTCGATTCTTCTTCAATACACCTACACATACTCTCTCTCCTCACCTGTCACATCTCTCAATATTTTGTTCTCTCTCTCAAAAAATAGATCTCATCAATCTTTATTGCTTTATCTCTCTAAAAGCAGAGCATGGGTTTAGGGTTTGTTCTTGGCGTTTGTTTTAATTGTGGGTTGTTCTTTGTTGCTGCTACATATGAGCCAATGGTGCCTTTTAATGCTAAGGGAGTTTCCTTGGTGGTGGTGGTTTTGGTGGCACAATTATTGTTTTGTGTTGGGGTTGATGACTATCTTTTTTTGGCGTTATTAATTTTTCAAAAATGGAGGTATATGTTTTCCTGTTTGATTTTATGATCTCTATTCTTTTTGTTTACAATTATCGTTTATGGTTCGGGCTTGCTTATACTTTAGGCTTATGATTCGTTAATATGTGTGTACTATGGTGTTGGCAAAGAGTGCAGCTCTATGTATAAAGGATTAACATTTTCTTGGCGGGGCAGTTTCGTAACTTTGCAGCCATGTCGGATTTATCCTTGAGATTGTCCGCATCTTGGCGGGGCAGGTTACTGATTCTGCAGCCATGGGAGATAAATTTAGAACATTTTGATTGAACATTGCTTCGGTTAGTAAAATAATTAGGTCTCATTTTTTTGAGACTTTCGTGTGTGAACGGCTTCACATCTTGCCGTTTTAGTTTCATGCGATGTTAGTAGGTTGGTAGTGGATAATGAGAGTTGCATGCGGCGGAGATAGTTTTTGTGGGTGGCGGTTCGCCGTGTGAACGGTGTTGTCTAGTGTATGATATTAGATAGAGGAAAGCGCGGGCGCACATTAACTAACTCTTAACAGTATATATTGTTATATATATATTATATGCCCATAAGCCGCAAAATAAGCGGATAGAACACCGACTTACATTGTGGTGGTATCTTATGGTGTTTCACTGCTATGTGAAATCAGTTCTTGATGTATTTTGACAGAAAATTGTTTCGTTCTAAAC
This sequence comes from Tanacetum coccineum, assembly GCA_026074375.1. Taxonomy (NCBI): domain Eukaryota; kingdom Viridiplantae; phylum Streptophyta; class Magnoliopsida; order Asterales; family Asteraceae; genus Tanacetum; species Tanacetum coccineum. The sequence continues at coordinate 58,926 of BQNB010025438.1, forward strand.
GACTGCTATGATGCTTTATAGTATAAGTGACGAGATCGCTTTGCTTCAAGTTATGTTACTGAGATTGTTCAATGTATGAGAATGGCCGAATCTTGGCGGGGGGTTTATACTAACGCAGCCATGGCGGTTATTCTAGAACGACCGTATTTTGGCATGGCGTTTATACTAACGCAGCCACGGCGGTTTCTCCGGCTTTGTGAAATCGGTTATTGATATATTATATAGGCAACGAGGTCGTTTGATTCTGGGTTATGTCTCTGACATTGTATCAAGCGTGCGAACTGTCGTATCATGGCGATGCGTTTATATTAACACAGCCATGTCGGTTGTTACGACTAAGGATTTGATTGATTTAGTTTACTAGAAGTTGATTTGCCAAAAACAACAATGGGATCATGAAGCTCATTATTTCCCTCTTGATGATCCTCACAAGTTTATGAGACGAGAATGTTGGCGTATCATTTTTCTATTGCGCTTTCAATCAGTTTTTATGCGATTAGAATGGTGGTAATATCAGTTGTAACAGGCTGTGATGAGTACGAACGACTTCGGTGGAACTGAGATTGTCCGCGTCTTGGCGAGGCAACTCATTATCGTTGCAGCCATGGCGGAGGTATCCTCTTTCTTCGATTGAAAGCCTATCTGAGCCTCATGTTCAATGACTCTAGCACTTATGAAGGTACTTGATTCTAAAGTTTCATATTAAGGTTTTTA
>BQNB010025439.1:0-59638 GCA_026074375.1 Tanacetum coccineum
TCTTATAAATGCCGAAATTCTTGCCATTTATACAAGTGTTATATGAAAAACTCTTCACTTGGTCAAAGTACTACACCATGCTTCTTTAATGCACACCATGCTATGTCTCTTTGACTCATGAGACCATACCTAAGACCAAGACCCATCACTTGAACCTTACTTTGTCTCTTTGACCATGTCTTGCACCATACATGCATCTATACTTAAGAGAGTTAGCACATTCATGCTTTAACACTTTATAAAAATCAAACATAACCTCCCTTTTCTCTCTACTAGCTCACGGCAAGAAGCAAGCACCAAACCAAATCCATAGCATTTTTTTCTACAACCCATACACTCCTATACACATCCATTCTAAGGTATTCTAAGGTGATCCCAAGCATTGGCTAACCTTTTCCAAGTGTTAATCAAGAAAAGGAAGCTAGGGTTTTTGTTAAGAAAATAAGGGTTTTCTTAAGTGCAAGCTTGGTTTTTAAGGCTAAACAAGGGTTTAGCATTTGTTTCTCATCACCATCATACCTCATAAGGTTTACTTGAACTCTTTATGTTCTTACAACTTTCACTTTTATGCATATGGTTATTCTATTTAGCTTAAATCACCATTTAGGATTATTAACATGTAAAAAGAGTTTTTATTTGTTGTCATCATAATGTACACTTTATTATATCTTATGATGTTAATAACATCATGTTAAAATGGTCACACAAGTGATTTACACTCTTGGTTAAACATGAAAATGATTATGTATTAATTAGGGTTTTCATAGTTTCATAATATGTTTTAAGTTAAAGAAATACTTATGACAAGTTAAGGTTAATTATGGACCTATGTTAATGTTGTATGGTTGCTAATATAAGGATGATATATAAAATATATGAAATATAAGACATATGGTGGGTTACAAAAGTGGAAAAGTATGAAAACAAGGATATATAAGGACTTAACAAACTCAACCAAACTTGCTGTCCAAAATTCGACATTTAACATACCCATTTTATATCTTTATAAGATAATACATTTCACGACGATTCCGAAAAGGTAAGAAACTTGTACATGTCAAACGGATAATAACGAAAACTGTTTACGTTAAAAACGAGTTTATACTAATTAAACGGAGTCGTAAAAAGAATTTTTATAAAAAACATTTTATAAAAATTGTATAAACAGCAAGTGTGGATAATTTTAAACAAAGAACACACATTTTTTAGGATTCCAAAATGATAAGAATCGTAATTTTTCAATTAATAACGAACGAGTTATGAATTTCGCGAGTTTACGACAATTAATACTTTTATAAAACTATTTTTATAAAAGTTACTATTCATGACAGAAAGTTATATTTTTGTAAACCTCATAAATATATAGAACTTTCAAATACGAGAACGTCCTCGAAAGAATCGTTAAAAACGGAGCTATAACGAATAAAATACGACGTTTAACGGGATTTACTGACAATTAAATTCGATAAAAATATATAAAAGTCTGGATGTGAACAGAAATTTATACTGTTCACCCAGTAGGCCAAAATCGAAAATGACAATTTATGAATAAACTCGGTCTTGATACAAATGAATGGACATAAGAAACGCGAGAATCGGGTTTAAAACGCGAAAGTTACGCCAGTTTTGCTAAAACGATAATTATAAACGTTTTAACTTATTAAACACAATTTTACCAAAACCATTAGTTGGTGATTGAGCTATATAGAATATTATGTGGTTATCAAAGTACTATATTACTAGGGAGTTTCATAATGAGGCCTCTTCGGATGGCGTATCGACGAGTTTTGGATTTTACGATTTAAAGTGTCCTAACTCCTCGTACGTCATGTCATGACCTCTTTAATTATGATAGCCCGAACGATAGTACGATGTAACAACTATAGGATTATATTCAATGTTATTGATTAAAGTACTCGGTACTTATACGACCTATGATAATTTAGGTTGCATTCGATCTTTTACGTGACGCATTATCTGCGATATTTGGATTATCAGAACTCAAGGTGAGTTCATAGCCCCACGTTTTACATGCTTTTGTTTTACAAAGTTTTTGGGGTGAAAAACATGCAATGTTTTACAAACTAGGACACAAGTGTTAAGTACTATATATGATTACATGTTGCCTAAGTAGCGAGTAACCCAACTGAGCCATATCATAGACTGTATTAATTACGACGCGAATGTTATAAATCTGAGATTCTATTGGGTTTGACAACCCCTTCGGAGTGATTAGCTATCACAAGCGAAACGAACGTATACCATGTCTAATATAGATGTTGCGGGGTTAGAATATCACCACGGGCAAAAGGCCATTAATTTGCAATCCATCATTCAAGCTTCAGTGTCAATTGAGCTTAGAGCAACGTAATTACATTTATATGATAAACTGCATGTTGCATTATCATACACTTGTGTAGTAGTCTTGGTCCTAACAATATATTGATGTTATCAAACCTATGAATTCACCAACATTATTGTTACGGGGGGGGTTAAAAATGATATTTCAGGGATCAATAAGCAACGGGAGAGGTGCGAGTGGATACATTGGGTGTTTTTGAATTGGTATGTCATAGCATTAAAGATTTTGTCTCCGTTCCATTTTGTTATCGTCAATGGCTGAAAATCTTGTAATTTGGGATCATGGAGGACAAGTTAAGAGCTTCGGGCTTATGTAACAATTTACTTTGTTAAATCCAATGTAAATCGTTTTCAAATGGACGTTTTTGGTCGTTCTATATATATCTTGTGTTATTGATCTATGAAGTAACACGCCCCGGACCCTTATTCCACTGCGACCCAATTTGGGGGTGGTTGAGCATTTAGGGCTTGCTCGTGGGCTTCTTCAATTCTCTTGATGCATAGGCGATTACCGGGGTTACCCCTTTTGCAATAAGAACACATTCCAATCCTTGTTTGCGGCATCATAGGAAGCTCGCGACGCGCGCGGATCAAAATATTCTACTCATGTCCGGTAACGAAAATAATTGTGCATTACACAAATTGGTCCTTCAACATTCGAAAAAAGCTTCCTCCAGCTTTCTCACCCCACTCATACACCTCCACTTATCTGACCATAGAAAATCCCTTGTCTAACCATTCATTGATCTCTAATTGTGGGCTTGGATTTGAAAAGAGGCACACGGATTCCAGCGTGGCAATCCAACTTCCTTAGAAGCCTGTCTTCTTTTTTTAGCACTAATATAGTGTAAATTTTTCCAATTTTAGTGTGTTTGTTTGATGTAAAACCATGATCCATGAGTCAGAAAGAATCCAATCAATTGCTTGGAGTACGTATTTTGCTTGCTAACAAGGAGCATAAGTACTCGAATCTTTAATGCCATGTAGGAATAGTGAAGGGAGTGGGTTTTACCCGCTTGATTTTGACACAGGGTTAAATTTGGGGAAGATAGATGAATAGTAAAATGTTTTCTCTCTTTTTTTCTCTTCTTTATGCGTTTCTTTGTTTGACCGAGCTTAAACAAAAGGGTTTGACTTGGGCCTTTTGATAAAAGGGATTGGGCTTTTAGTATTGGTTTGGGCTTGGGTAAATGGTTTTGGTTTTGGTTATTTTACACTTAACGACCGTTAGTCCTTTGGTAATAAGAGACTAACTGTTATTCATTTAGGGACTTTTGGTGAAATTGATTTAACATTTAAGGGCTTTTTGGTGCTTTCAAAGGTTTTGGTCATCATTGAGAGTTACCAAGTTGAACTTTGGTTGACTTGGTATTGATCTTTGCTTAATATATTCCTGCCTCATTAGTGTACACTTTCCGTCTCGTGTTCGTGTTTTTGCTCAGGTTTTTTGGCTCTTTTTCTTATGATATTTGCAATAACCTACCTACACATCACAAAAGACAAAATACTTAATATACAAACATAATTTGTTCATTTTTTTTTATCTTTTTAGGGTTATTTTTGATATAAGTGGGATATGTGATTTCTCACATATCAAAATTCCCCAAACTAAGTGATTGTCGTGTCCTCACGCAATGTTATATGCTCTAAAACCAAATACTCCAAAACCTCCCCAAACTAATCATTTGAAAAGTAGCAAAGTCTTTTGTGGGAAAGTTAAGAAATCACAAGTTTTAAAACACCTTATTTTCCCATTTTCAAAATTTTTCCATTTTTATGATTTTCTTAATTTTCAACTTACAACTTATTCATGTGTGACATAATGTATTGCTTTCATTATTCATTGATAACTTGGAGGATCACGGAACAAAAAGCACAAAAAGTGTCCAAATGGATAAATTCATCGTCCCTGACTTTCACTCCTCCAAGCCAAGCTTAAAAACAAGATCATTGTAAAATACAAGTTATGATGTTAACACTACTCATAAAAGCCAATTATGTATTTACTTTTCCTAGCTCCTTTATTCCTAATTTGTATCTTAAGATTTATTAAGTCATATACCCAAGGCTCTTTAAGACTTAATTTTGATACTTTTAATTTCAAAAATACAGCGTAACGGTATAAAAAACCAATATTAGTATCCAAGCCCTTTTCAAAAATCAATGTTATTAAAATAAGTCCACATCGATGCAACCAAAATTTGGATTTATTAGTTACTTAAGCAAGGCACCATTCATAGTCATATACCCTTAGCTCTTTAAGACATAAATAACCAAATCTATTTGCACCATAGACCAAAAAGCACCTTTAACGGTACATAACAAGACAAAAATTAAGCACCAATATACATTTCCATTTACCCGAAGGCGTCTTTAAGGAATGAGTCAGTGGCTATAAATTCACTTTATAAATTTTTACTTTACTCCTAAATACCCTAAGGCTCTTAAAGGATAACAAAATCATTATTAATGTGATACATATAGTAATCCAAAGTTAAGTATTCCTGATGTGTACTCATCTTAATTACAAAGGACTAAAGAAACTTCTATGAACTAATTATTAAACCAAAACTGCACAACTCTATTTATTAAACAATTATATATAAAGGTGAAACAAGCTAATGGGAGAAAAAGCCACAATTAACACTTATGAGCTCTAAAGAAATCCAACTATTCCATGTTTAGCATCAAAACTTATATTCTACTCTATCATCTCTTATTCTTCACAATTTAAAATTTTTAAGAATGAAACTAGTGAAAGCTTAGCCTAATAAATCAAACTTTGCATATTTAAAATCAATTATGGGAACTTGCAAAATCTTGACTTTTTCATGCTAGACTTGCGTTTTATAGCTCCTTGTATAAAAGATTAGCAAATTTCAATTCATACACGTTAAGGAAAAAGCTAAGATATAAAACCGGTCGGGTTAAAATTTACTTTTGTTCTCACCAACGGAATGCCTACATTCGTGTCAAAACACTTATTATTTTTATCAACAATTTTCTATTTTTCATCATTTTTTTTATATTGAATAATATGTAAAAAATTTAAAAATTTTGTGGGAAAACGGGGTACGTGAGAACAACGAGCAAAAGGTAGGTAAGATCATATCGAAGATATACTACCCCATACTAAAACTAAACATTGTCCTCAATGTTTCCTAGTCTTAAGGCTTATAACCCCATACTAGAACTCAAAAAGTCGAATGCATAATCCGAGCATGGAGAAAGTATTACAAAAATCTTAAGCCGTTTATCAAGTATGCTAAAAGATAGATGTTAGTCGATAATAATCTAGGATATCGGATTTCCCCAAACTAATGGCAAGCAAAGGCTAAGAAGCTCGAGTGAACCGGGATAAAACACCGAACACGAGAGTCTTCAAAAATTTTGGTTCAATCCTACAAACAATCACAAGTACAAACAACAAGAATCGGAAGAGTACAAGCCTCCTCACATCACATTAGAAATAAGAAAGAAAAAAGATATATAAGTCATGGGGGTTGCCTCCCACGAAGCCTTATTTTTGTAACCGAGTCACATAGCTTGACTCGATCCCCGCATTTAGTTGTCCATAGGGAGTTTGGAGATCCGAGACTACCTTTGATGGTATGTCCCCTCCAAAGTAATGCTCACCAACGCGACCATTCACCTTAAAGTTTGAGCATCGGGGTTGAGATAAACTCGATGGTTTCCATATGGAAAAACTAGGTGTGTGGAAAAAGGGTCCCGACCAAAACCGGTTTATTAAGCTGTCCCCCGAGCAAACATTAACGAGAAGTTGAAGAGTAAAACTCGATCACCAACATTGAAAATGCGGTTTTTGATCTTAGAGTCGTGAAGCTTCTTCGTCCTCAGACTTTATATATCAAGAATCTCGTATGCTAGATCACGAAGCTCAGTAAGTACATTAATTGAAGCTTCCGTGATCAACCCACATTTTAAGATCAAAATTAGCATGTTTCAAGGCCCAATATGCCTTATGCTCTAATTCGATTGGTAGATGACAAGACTTTCCGTACACGAGCTTGTAAGGAGTACAACCGATCGGTGTTTTGAAAGCGGTACGGAATGCCCATAGAGCGTCATCTAGCCTATCAGACCATGAGGCACGGTTTTCTCCAACCGTCCTCTCTAGAATACGTTTCAAACCATGATTGGAAACCATCCACTTGTCCACTTGTTTGAGGTGATAAGCGATAGCAAGACGATGAGTGATCCTCCTACTTAGAACATTACTTAGCAAATTTTATCGTTTATTACAAAAATGGGTCCCACGATCGCTTATAATAGCTCTAGGTGTTCCAAATCGGGCGAAAAGAGATTTCAAAAATTAACTACAACTCGAGCATAGCGCCTTCGCTTCTACCCACTTTGATAAGTAGTCAACGGCTACTAGAATATACTTATTCCCTCGTGAAGACGGGAATGGACCCATAAAATCGATACCCCATACATCAAAGATTTCACAAACTTGAATAGCGTTTTGAGGCATTTCATCTCTTTGTGAAATCTTGCCTTGACGTTGACACGTATCACAAGATTTGATCATAGTATGGGCATCTCGATATATGGTCGGCCAAAAGAAACCGGCATCAAATACTTTCTTAGCGGTGAGATTGGCACTATGATGGCCCCCGGTGGGTCCTTCATGACAAGCTTTGAGGATATCAAAAGCTTCTTGGCCATGCACACACCGTCGAATGATTTGATCCGCACAAATCCAAAAAAGGTAGGGATCGTCCCAAAAGTAATTTTTAACGTCGTTAAAGAATTTCTTCTTTTGTTGGGATGACATCCCTTTGACGATAAAATTCCCCGCATGGAAATTTGCATAATCTGCAAACCATGGGGTACTTCCACTAGATATAACTCCAAGAGTTTCTAAAGGAAAATTTTCATTTATGTATTTATTTTCTAACTCATCCTTATGAGGATTCTCAAGTCTAGATAAATGATCGGCCGCGTGGTTTCCGTTCCTTTTTTATCACGGATGGTGATATCAAATTCTTGTAGGAGGAGAACCCACCGGAGCAATCTCGGCTTGGCATCTTGTTTACTAAGAAGGTATTTAAGAGTCGAGTGATCCGTATACACTATGCTTTTAGATAAGACAAGATATGACCAAAACTTTTCAAAAGCATAAACTACGGCAAGCATTTCTTTCTCCGTCGTGGTGTAATGAATTTAAGCTTCGGTCATTGTCTTACTAGCATAATGTATAGGCTGAAAATGCTTTGTCTTTCGTTATCCCAAAACTACACCAATCACGAAATCACTAGCATCACACATAAGTTCGAAAGGTAGGTTCCAATAGGGGACAACTAAGATCGAAGCTTCGGTAAGCTTCTTTTTAAGAGTTTCAAAAGCATCAATACAATCTTGAGAAGACACAAACGGTGTTTCTTTTTCAAGAAGGTGAGTCATAGGTCTAGCTATCTTAGAAAAGTCTTGGATAAATCGTCGGTAAAAACCGGGCCCTAAATGACCAAAGGAAACTCCAAACACCTTTTAACGGTACGGTATGAGGGACCTTAGTATAACACAACTTTGCTCCGAATCGACCTCAAATTCCACCTGAACTTTTGAAATTTTATGACCTAACATAAACCCTTCTTACACATAAAAAGGCACTTTTCCCCAATTTAGAACTAAATTCGTGGTCTTCACAAAACCTTTTTTAGCCTGTTTGTCTAAATTGGAGAGGCAAGTAGCAAAACTATCCCTAAAAACCGAGAAATCATCCATAAAAACTTCCATAGTCTTTTCGATCATATCATGGAATATGTGCCAGCATACACCCTTTGGAAACGAACCTGAGCATTAAACAAGCCAAATGGCATGCGACGGTAAGCGAAAGTTCCATAAGGGCATGTGAAAGTAGTTTTATCTTGGTCTTGGGGATCTATTGGGATTTGAAAATACCCTGAAAATCCATCTAGAAAACAATAGAACTCATTTCCGGCTAATCTTTCTAACATTTGGTCCATAAATGGTAATGGAAAATTATCTTTATGAGTAGCTTCATTTAATTTCCTATAATCAATACAAACTCTCCACCCTGTAACTAATCATGTTGGAATCAATTCATTATCTTCATTAGCAACAACGGTTATACAATGAATGGGGCTTACCCACGGGCTGTCAGAGATCAGGTAAATCATTCCGGCATCAAGAAGTTTGATTACTTCCTTCTTGATTACCTCATGAATTTTTGGGTTAACCCATCTTTGACTTTGTACCGTGGGTTTATAATCTTCCTCCATCAAGATTTTGTGAGTGCAAAACCGAGGGTCGATACCCTTGATGTCAGTGATTTTCTAAGTAATGGCCCGTTTATGTGATTTAAGCACCTTTAAAGGGCTTCTTTTTCATCAAACTTTTAAAACCTTTTTGCAATATATCACGGGTAAACTTATCGATTCCTTCTAATAACATATTCCATCCAAAAGAGGATGGTAAATCTTTTAACTCTAATATCCAGAGGCCTCTTCAATTGAGTATTTTGCCTTAGTCACTTCTACTTGCTTAAGGTTCATCGGAGGGAGTTGAACGGGTTAATTATTCAACAATTTTTCAATTAGCAAATATCTCCCTCTGGATCACAAACGGCATGATCAATTTCCAGTGAAATTGAATCATCCTTGAGAAAAGCCTCTATTTCTTCCAAATGAAGTACTTACCCACGAAGCGTAGTGAAGGAAAGAAAGAGTCGGAAATAAATAGGCTCAAAGTCGTGTGGGCTAGCCACCACAGAAGAATTATTAGAAAAACTAACCACTTTCTTGAGCATAATTCCTCACTAGCAACATCATGACATCAATTTCGGTTTTTACCCGAAATAATCATCATATGCAGAGGATTATCACGTAGTTTGAAATCAAAAAGAGATTAAAAGCCACGAACACGTCTTCGTCCCTTTAACCTAAAGGGTTATTTCTTCTCCATAAACATCAATTAAAGCACGGCCGGTCCTTAAGAAGGATCTCCCTAGAATGAGAGGAACCCGAGGATCGGCTTCAAAATCAACAACAACAAAGTCGGTAGGAAAGTGAAACTTCCCAATTTTGACAAAGACGTCTTCGGCGAATCCTTTATGGACGAGTAATGGATCGATTCCGCTAGCTCAGAGTCATCCTGTGGGGGTAAGTTCGGGTAGGGAAAGCTTTTTCCAAATGGAAAGAGGCATAAGATTTATGCTTACGCCAAGATCGGCCAAGGCGTGACATACATCCATTCCTGGGAAATCACATGGTATAAGAAACTTGCCGGGATCTCCAAGCTTTTGGGGAAGCTTTTTAAGAGCATCGCAGAACAATTCTCATTCAACGGTATCTTAGCTAATTCAAACAACTTGTCCTTATTCATGAGCAAATTCTTAATCGTAGGGGCAAATCTTGGCATCAAAAGTAAAGCGTCCGCGAAGCTAATGTCGAAGCGTAAATCTTGAAAGATTTGAAAGATCTTCTCCATTTGATTCGAAGCTTTTTCACGGAACTTTTGATCATTAAGTCTCGAAGGATATGGAATATTAGGCTTAGGTAAAGTCTTCGAAACATCGAGGTTTTCGGAATCGCGAATGGGTTAACCGTAGGGGGGGGGGGGGTTTGGATGTGAGCGGTACTTCCTTGGAAATTAGTTTTCTCCTTATCCGCGCGAGTGAGATCCTCTTGGTTTCTCGTTCTACTACCTTTTTGGGAGAAGGATTAGTAGGAATCGAAGGTCCCTCATAAGCAACACCACTTCGAGTAGTGATTGCTTTCATCTCACACTTCGGGTTAGGAATAGTATTACTCGGAAGAGTACCCGAAGTTGAGGCTTGGTTTTGGAAAAATCCACTTAACATATTTTGCAAATTATTTTGAAAAGCATTTTGTTGATTCATCAAGACGGTTTGTTGAGTCTTCATTGTATTTTGAATTTCATTCTTAAATTCTCCTTTCAACGAGTTGATTTGACTTTGCATGTTTCTCATCATTTGATCATTAGATTTCATGTAACTTGAAAACTCATTTGAAATCCCTTGTTGAACTTGATTAGTAGGAGCTTGAAAAGGTTGGTTTTGAAATCCTTGATTTTGAAAATTTGGAGCATGATTAATTTGAGCTTGAAAACCTTGATTTCCATGAAAATTATTTCCCCGATTAAAATTATTCCCTTGACCTTGATTTTGATTATACCTATTTTGACTATTTTGTACCGGAGCAAAACCAGGTGGTGTCATATGGTTGTTAACACGGTTTGGAGGAGCTACTTGATTGTAAGTACCCGTCGCCGCACAAACATTCAATTGATTGCTATCGGTATTAGGACAATTATAGTAAGCATGAGCACCACCACAAGTAACACAAGATTCCTCAACCGCTTTAACAAACCGAAGCGGAGTTGACAATTCTTAGAAGACAATCTCAACCTAAGGTCGAAAGTTGATCCGCAAGCTTATCAATTCTCTCATCCGTCTTACTAACACTTTCCCTAGAAGTCGTATTCATCCTAGAAGCATTTGGTTTGTTTCGTGGATAACGCACTTTTTATTTGTTCACAATTATATTCAAAGCTTCTCTAGTCGTCTTACTCAAAAGATTTCCACCCGCCGCGGCATTTAAGGAGTCTTGATCGTTGTCGTTTAAACCATTATAAAAGGTATCAACTTGAGTTAACTCCGTAAATCCGTGGTGAGGACAAGCTCTAAGCATTTCCTTAAATCATTCCCATGCTTCACTAAAAGACTCATCGAATTTTTGGGTAAATCGAGAGATTTTGTTCTTTAAGTGAGTTGTTTTCGAGGGAGGAAAAAGTTGATTCACGAATTTGGTTACGAGATCCTCCTAAGTCAAGATTGAATTAGGAGGTTCTTTCTCGTACCAAGTTTTAGCAGCCCCCTCGAGTGAATATGGAAACAACATTAGCTTAACCACATCGTTTGGCACATTCCTAAATCGTAGAGTCGAGGTAATCCTTTTGAAACTATTGATATGAGCATGAGGATTTTCGTTCTCTAAACCGTGAAACGAGTTTGCTTGAACCAATTGAAGCAAATTTGTTTTAATCTCAAAATGATCCGCATTAATTTCCGGTAAAACGATAGCTTCTCCGTACCCTTCCGTGGGTGCTCGGAGTAGCTCTTCCATTGTACGTTCCGCCATTGGTGCAACGATAGTACGAATCTCGGGTTCGACTATGTTTGGAGCACGTCCTTTATTTCGACGTCTCGGAATGGTTACGTTTGAATTATTTGGAAAATTAGAATTTCTAGTGCGCATGCACTAAACAAAATGAAATGATAAAAGAAATGAGAAAAGTAAATATTTTTGTTTACCGAATAATCAACAAACTTAGGGTAACTCTCTTAAGTAAAATAAATTTTACAAAAGAGGTGCGCCTTTTTCGTAAGTAACACAAACGATAATTTTTTTTATCTTAGGTTCGGGAACTTATTGATGGATAATACTTCAATTGAAAGTATTATTTGTTGGTGTTCTTTTACCAACTTTGTTAATTTTTTTATTTCTTATATTAATGAATTCACAAGAAAAATCAAAAAATCCGGAAGAGCAAATATTTTTGTACTTTTCTTATTTATTAATCTTCTACTTATATTAAAAAGAAAAGAAAAATATTTTTTACTTTTTATATTTTTAATATTTTTTTGATTTTCTTAAAAGCGTAACTTTCGAAGACGAAAGGTTCTTGAAATCACGATCAACAAACTTCAAACGAAAGAATCTTAATCACAAATCCCCGGCAGCGGCGCCAAAAATTGATCTATAGTTTTAATACGTATAATAATATAAAGTATAGAAAATTCCAAAACTACCCTTGAGGACAAATGTAGTAGGAAAAATCTTACAAAATTACTACATGTTTAACCGGTAAGTGATTACCGGGTCGTTTTCCCAAAGACTTATGAAATTGAGACCTCGTTTGTTATTTGGACAATGACTTAAATTGGTTCGAAGAAAATTTGTTTTCTAAAATCCTAATAGTGAGCAAATTAAGGGACAATTAAACCTAACTTTAATAACGGGAAATTAAACTTTAACTAAAAATGCAATTCGGGAACTAAAAACCCTAATTTAACTAAATTAAGTCCTACAATGATATTTTTTGTTTTTATAAGTTTTAATTGACTTAAAAGCTAGAACAAAGAAAACTAGACCAAAAACGAAGGAGATTTAAGCTTAAAAACACTAAAAACATGAACGGGATTCAATCACGTTCTTTAAGAAACAAGATTTTGCAATTTTAACCCTACGAACGCAAAACTAATTTTCTTAGGTTCTAAATGTTAAAAGAAAATTTTCTAAAAAAATATATATTTTTTTGACTTTTTTTATAATTTTTTATGAATTAAAAACGATTTTAAAGAAATTAAATGTTTAAAAATACTAGACTATTTGATAAAAATCTGAAAAAAATTGCAAAAGTAAATTGAACACTGTAGAATCTAAAAAAAATAAGATTGGTAACACAGCTTATCAAATAAGATGCCAAATAAGCTAAAAACGCCTAATAAGCTAAAAAGTGCAAAATGTGTATAAGGAATTAATTGTGCAATTCTAAAATGAAAAAGACCCCAGGGCACGTTGGTTGAGTGTGTGTGTTGTGAGGTTTATAAAAGGGTTGAAACTGAGTTGAGGTCGGGGGTTCGAGTCTTGCTCACCCCCGACTTCCTTGGTTTCCCTTTTTTTTATTTTGCTAAAACCTAAAAAGCAAAGTTGTAAAACAGCTTATATTAAGATATTTTTGTGAAAACAACTTTTCTGAATACTAGTAAATAAGTTGGAAAGTGGCTTTAAATATAACAGATTAAGCTAAAAAGAGATAAGGTTTTTTACTTATACTAAACTATCTAGAAAACTTAACTAAGCTTAAAACTAGAACTAAATAAGCTATGACCATCCTAGAACAAACCTAATAAGCAAATAAGAACCAGAAACAAGCTAAAAGAACCTGCTATAAGTTGAGAAACAGGTTAAGCAATTTTTCATAAAAGCAATTATCCAATAGTATGAATAGGCAACTTAAATCTTATTTTTCAGCACTCTACTGGAACCTTATGGCTAATCAGCTTATTCTACCTTAAAGCTCAGCTAATAAGCTTCTTAAAACTGCAAACTAAATACATTTTGAATTTAAGATAAGCACTAAAAAAGCTACCTCAAAAAGCTACTTGCTACTGTTTTTGATGTTTTTGGTTTTTTAATGAAAAGACTAAGTTAAGCTAAACCTGACCTTATTAAGCTAAAGACAACTAAACAATAATCTAATAATCAAGAAAAAGCAAAAATTAAGCAAAAACTACAGGCCATAAGCTAAAAAATCTCTAATAAGCACTTAATAAGAACTACAAACCCAAATAGTCCCTAAGGTGACTTTGAGCTTATTTTCCTATAAGCTAATGGATCCTTATGATAAAATGACTTGTAACAGTTTAAACCTTGACCTATAAGCTACTTGAAACAGCTTTTAAAAACTATTTTGAAAATCAAATGATCAAAGAAAAAGCTAATTGAAAACTGCTTATTGACTCAGTATGTACTGAGTTTATTATTTTATTTTTTGTTAGAAAAGACAAGATGCAGAATTCAGACTTAAAATCAGATAAGCTAATAAGCTAATTTCAACAAAATAAGCTCAAACTAATGAAATAAGACCTACAAACTATTAGTGCTCTGAATATCAAGACCTAACAACTACTTTTACCATCTGATTTTTAAGCTTGAAAAAGGTGTGTTGGCTATTTTATCCTACTGATGCAATTAACACTAGATGACCAAAACTTTAAACTAATTGAATGCAGTCCTAAGATTTTGTTTCTACACTCTTAAAACATTTAACTAAGAGCAATTTGAATGACAAAAACAGCTAGAAACCAGTTAAGATAAAAATTCTAAAAAACCGAGCTAATTACCACATGCTTGAATCAACTAATCACACTCTTGATCAAAACTTATTTCAACCTTTTAAAACCTTAAATCCTGACTTTATAAAACTAAATTTAAAGTTTTAAAGTCAATTTAAAGACTTGAATAGTTATGGGCAGTACTAACCCATGTTAGTACTGTCATAAGCCAAACACTCCTTTAAATTTTTAAAACCCATTTTTAGCTAATAAACTTGAGATTTAATGAACAAGCTTATATTAGACCTAATGAACAGATTTTAACAAACAAATAAGCAGAAGTAATAATCTAACAGCTGTTGCTAATATTTTTGGTATTTTTATTGTTTTATAAAATAAACTTGCAGATTAAGATCTATACTAATAAGTGATAATATTAAGCATCAAACTACTATAATGAGCAACAATAAGCAAATCTAAACAGGAATAAGCAGATAATAAGCAGTTATAAGCTAATTTGCAAAATTAAAGCTACAAAAAGTAAAATGAAAACTTACATAAGCCTCTACATAAACAAGGCTTTTAAATGCTCTTATGAGCTAATCAACAAGCTTAAGCTTATCCAAGGATAAGTTGGTGTAGTCTTGGAAGCCCATCCAGGTCTGGCTTCCCTTCCATTATAAGCTGAGGTAAGTTTTTGGAGTGGATCTATTGATTAATCAAACTTAGTTAAGCTTTTGTAAGCTTAACTGAGTGTAAACAAACTAAAGTAGTATGAGTAGCTTAAGAGAGCTTATAAAGAGCTTATGATGCTTTTTAAACCATAATTGCTTAATATAAAGAAAAACTGAATTTAACAAGATATAAGAGAAAACTAAATTTTATTAAAACTAAAAGCTGATTACATTACTTGAAAAGAAATTACATGAAATTTGAATGCTAAAAACGTACAAGCTTAAACTACTACTAATTTTCTATACTACTCCTAAATTTTTACTCCCCTAATTGTGAGTGAGGAGTGAGCTCTATTTATAGGAGATGAGGAAGCTTCTAGGTCTGAATACACTCCCTTTATCCTTGATCTTGGCCCTTTAAATCTTTCTAATCATTGGATACCCTGCCTTCACCGTTGGATTGGAATGTGATCACACGGATTGCCAGTGTGGCAATCCTTGTGTCAGAGGCTTTGTGTTTCTTTTGTACTAGTTTTAGTACAAAATTCCATTTTGGTTGTGCTTGTTTGATTACCACGTGTCATTCCTTGAGTTATCTTGACCAATCAAAACTGTTGATGGCGTCTTTTGTGCTGAGTCATTTGCTTGGTACTCGAATCTCTTGTGGCCACGTTGGATGAGCTCAGAAGTGATTTTTACCCTTTTGATTTTACGCAGGAGTGAATTGGGGGAGAAGGATGAATAGTAACTTCCTTTCCCGCCCCTTAATTTTTATTATAACATTGTTTGACCCAGGTTATGGTTGACTTGGGCTTGTGATATAAAGAAAGTGGGCCAAAAGATTATATGGGCTCGGGTAAAGGGATAAAAGGGTTTTGTTATAAAGGGATAACGACCGTTATATCTTTAATAAAAAAGAGATAACGGTGCTAGGGTTTAGGGACTATTTGTGAATTTAATTTAACAATAGGGTTCTTTTGGGGATTTTGAAAGTTTTGGTATTTTGTAGGTTGACCATTGTTGACCAAGGGTTGACTTTTGATGACCTTTTGCTAGAAACTTCCGGCTCTTGTGCACTCTATCCGTTCCCATGTCCGTGTTTGTCCGGTTTTAACCGTTTTCTTGTGATTTTTGCATTATCCGTACCTACACATCCACAAACAACAAAATACACAAATACAAGCATATTTTTGCACATTTTGATCATTTAAGGGCTATTTTTGGTATAATAAAGATATGTGATTTCTCACATATCAAAACCCCTTACTCTGAAATGGTTATTAAAAAACAAGCTCGATGAAGAAAACACGGTCATCCGAAACAAATCTCGTCTGGTTGTGAAAAGGTACCGACAAGAGGAAGGAATAGATTTTGAAGAATCCTTTGCTCCGGTTGCTAGGATGGAAGCTATCAGGATATTTCTGGCTTACGTTGCACATAAATCGTTCATCGTTTTCCAAATGGACGTGAAAACTGCTTTCTTGCATAGTACATTAAAGGAATAAGTGTACGTTTGTCAACCTAACGGATTCATTGATTCTGATCATCCAAGCCATGTCTACAAGCTAAAGAAGGCACTCTATGGGTTAAAGCAGGCACTGAGGGCATAGTATGACGAATTGTCAAAGTTTCTCCTACAGAATCACTTCTCTAAAGGAACCGTTGATCCAACACTGTTTATAAGACGCTACGACAATGACATCCTAGTGGTACATGTCTATGTAGATGATATTATCTTTGGTTCAACAAACCTTAGGTATGCCCAATTATTTGTCGACCTTATGAAAAGCCGCTTCAAAATGTCGATGATAGAGGAAATGACGTTGAATGGAAATCAAATCGACAAAACTTTTCGTTTCGTTGAGGAACCTGTAGAAATAATGGATCGTAAAGTTAAGAGTTTAAAGCGTAGTAGGATTTTGCTTGTGAAAGTTCATTGGAATTCAAAGCGTGGTCCCGAGTTCACTTGGGAGTGCGGAAGACCATATGAAGTCTAAGTATCCTCAGTTATTTGTTGATCGTGCTGTTGAATCGGCTAGTTAAATCTCGGGACGAGATTTCCTTAAGGAGGGGATAATGTGACAACCGGTGGTTATGAAGCGGTTAGTTCTATACCTTTAGTTATGGCTAAGGGTTCCTTTTTCGTAGGTGTTTTCTTGCGTGCTATGTGTTCTTTATGTGGGCTAAGTGAGTTATTATGTGATTGATATCATTTGAGGTGTATTGGGCATTCATTTGAGTCTTTGGTTTGAGTTTGTTGTTAAGTATTCCATCGTTCACGTGTGAGGTGTGGTGATATGAGAGATGAAAGACGAGTGCATGCATTTGCTTCGTCAATACTTGGTTTTAAAGATTAATCGTTTATAGGAAGTGTGTGATATGGGAAAGAAATAATGTGGTTGAAATATGGAAGTTGGTAGTAACTTTCCATATATAGAAAGTGAATTTGGAAATGAAAAGTTATTTTTAGAAAGTAGTTTATAAGCAAAATGGTTTACCAAATTAGCTTAGGTTTTTATAAAAACTTAAGGTATTGAAGGTAATTAATTAACTAATAAAAGATAAAAAAATATTTTTTTATACATGAATAGTAAATACGAATTTTAGAAAAAAAATAGAAAAATAAAAAAAAGAATAAAACCCAATCCTAGTAGGACTCTAATTAAGGGAAAAACTAATTTTGGTATAATTATGATTCTAATTTGGTAATTATCTAGATCCTTTTCCCCACACTATAAATACAAACTCATAACCCCCCATATTTTTTTAACCGATCGAACTCAAGGGCAGAGAAAAAAAAGATTTTATTTATTCAAGATCAAGCTAGGTGATTTGTTGTTCAAGAATCAAGGTTTAGGTATGTTTCAATTAAGCTTTTGTTAATTAGTTATCATTAAATCATGTAATAATTATTATGATGGATAATTAGAGTTTCATAACATCTGTAATTAATGATATAATAAACATGTTATAATGATTAGGGTTTAATTAGAAGCTTATGGGTGTAATTGGTTAGGTTTAATTCGCATTAAAACTTGAATTAGGGTTTGGCAGAATTTAGGACTGTGTTGTTTTGATGATATCTAGGTGATAAAGGCATGCATTGATATGATTCTTTACCCTAGGTTGTAGCTCAGAGAGTCTAGTTTCTAGAAAATCCAGCCTCAAAAGTTTTTAAGGTCGGGAAGTCATTCAAATGTTGGTTACAAGAAAGGTTGACAAAGCAGTAAATTCAGGTCAGATTTAGGTCAGATTACGAGGTGTAAAACCCCCACTTAAAATTTGAATTAAGATTAGACAATCTACAGGAGTTTAGTTCTATGTGTCTTTTAAAAATTACCCAAAGTAGAGCTTCTGATTTGGAGTCTAAGTATGGTTTTTAGGTCCAAACTTTTAAGTGTTCGTACAGATCTGAAACTGAGTAGTTAAAAGTTTGATTTTATTTGGGGCACTTAAGAGGGGATATAAATTAGTGGAAAAATCATGGAGATAGTAAACTCATAATATTGAATGTGTGAGTTTTGGTAAAATTTATAAAGGTCAGTAGGTGTGGTTTAGAAAATAGTATACTGACACTAAAATTCTGCATTTTTGGGTAAATTGTTGAACATTGAAGAAGTGTGTAAACAAATTGGTAAATGTTGGGCATGGTGTCGGGGTGACCCATGAGGGTAAATAAACACCTTAGACATCCATCATATGATTGTTACATGGGCATAAGCATTTTGGCTTAGTCGCGTGTAACATGCGTTTGTTTGATTTTATAGTTTTGTGCAAGGAGTTTAGAAATTGCTTAAGCATCAGGTGAGTTTCATAGCCCCTTTTTCTTATATTTTCTTAGGGTGAAAATAATGCTATAAGTTTAAATGTTTTAGTTACTGTGATAATGTGTTTTAAATGAGGCATGGGCTATTTCGAGGGGGGACTATTGTTATGTAGGTTGCTACTTGCCTAATATGATATGGATTGTTGTGTTGAGCATGATCCGTTATGGCATGTTGTGGATTGTTAATAGTGAGCGTGATCGTCTCATTGTTGTGGATTGTTAATAGTGAGCGTGATCGTCTCATTGTTGTAGATTGTTAATAGTGAGCGTGATCGTCTCATTGTTATGGATTGTTAATAGTGAGCGTGATCGTCTCATTGTTTTGGATAGGGATATGTTTGTGATGTTTGAGCGTGAGCGTCTCAATGTGGGTTGATGTGATTGCATGTTAGCTTGTATGATAGTTCTTTGTATGTTTTGCTATGCTATGTTTTATTTATCATAGTGATTTCAGAGCGAGTTATTGGCGTGTCTTAAACCTATGACTCTCACCAACATTATGTTGACGTTTAAGCATCGTTTTTAGGTGAGCATCATAGGGATAAGATAGAGAGAAGTGGCTAGAAAGAGACCATAGGATGTTATGGAGTTTATTGCTTTTATGTCTTGACTATTTCATTGTTTGAATTATAGATACTTGTTGCATGTCTTTCTATTGGCTTGAGACTTCTTGTTTCATCATAAGAGCCTTTGGATTTGATTAGTTTTATGGGTATTGTTATGACACTTTGTGTCTATACTTTACTTATTTATTGCATGTAGAATTCTCTATATAGACGCCATTGTGTTGTGATGATATCCATGATGTTACGCCTCACGTTTCCACCTTGGCGGGGTGTGACAAGTACCATCACAAAACTTGTGTACTTCTTCACACAACATAAGAGATTTCACATCGTACTTGTTAAGGTAGACAACTCCCTTTTTTGTTCCAATGGTCGTGTATGGTATCTTGTGATTAATTCCTGGGATGTAGAATTTAGGCTTGGTGAGGTTTAAAGTGCATTGGTAGCTTTCCACACCTAGTTGGGTATCTTTAATCCTGTTCTTGATAACGACTCTTCGGATGTAGAGGAGAAGTGCATTAATGAAGTCAATCTCTTACTCTAACTTTAGGTAGTAAAGTTTTCCTTGAACCTTCAACATATACATGTCTTCTATGTCATTAAGGCCGAGTCTTGAAAAGTCTACATAACTGAATTTGTACTCCTTGCCATCTATTCTTTTAACTTTGATAGACGATAGAAAACCGTATCCCTACTTCTTTTTCACATCAACACTAACAACAGTAATGATCTTCTTATCAGAGTAAACTTTATGTGTTGTCTTGGTACCCATCTCATTTTTGTAGAAATCTTTTCTCTTGTCTTCCCAGTGATGAATACCATACAAGGAATCAACATGGTACTTGTGAATTTCTTTGCTTCATCAATCGAAGATAGTATCTTCAATCCCTTTGATGTATTATTTGGTGGCATAATGCTTTATGAGGTTGAAGTATACTTCTTTTTCCATAAATTGAGATAAGCTAGGTAGCAGCAGTCACTGTCGTAGAAGTGGCTATCTGGTTTTGCACTCTTAGGCATCTATATTTCCAAAGATCAAGTCTTGGTTAAATCATCATCTTCATCACTCAACTTTGCTTCTTCTGACATTACTGCTTTTATCTGATTGACATGATATTCTAACTCAACATCATTCTTGTAACGGATCTTCAACATTTTAAGTCCAGCGCCTTCTAGATCGGCTATAGTCAACTCATCCTTCTAGATGAGTTCCTTAATTTTCTTTGCCACCATGACTGTTGTGAGTCCAAGAATACTATCTTAATCCTAATCAATGTTATACTTCAAGAGCATGTCAAACTAATTGGACTTTCTTTAGCAGCATCTACTGACCTCGACTTCTTAGAAAACCATTCTGAGTTGGGATGTTTATGTATTAACTCTTCAACATTGTCTTGAGGTTGATCAGCAGGGATGCCATGATTGGTAGAATCCATTGAAGCTTTGTCCTTCTTTTAAGACTTAGAAGATGATCCATCAGCATGCTTTTGTCTTCTATTTTTACTCTTCTCCCCCTCACGATTCATTCGGGAGGATCCTGATAATCGTTAGGCCTTTTCTTTAAATAGGCTTGGTTTTCCTGTGCATCAATGCTTTCTTGATCATGGATATAGAATCCTATAAGATTATTGTGTAGCTAATGATGTGATTCATGTGTTTTAAAATAGATGGTACCATACATTCCTGTATTGTACAAACTCTATCTTTAGTTCCTTTTCTGAGAGGTTTTGCAATGGTTGTGAAGATGAGGTGAAAAGTTGATTTGACTTGTTTTTCTGACATTGAGTACAATATTATTCAAAACGTGGCTGACCAAAATCAGCAACGACTTGTGGCAAATGTATGTAGGCATGTTGTTCTTAATTTCAGTCATTGACTTTCACTTTGGATATTTACTCTTCTATTGCTTGAGGAACATTGATTTTTGAGAGAGCTTCTAGCTTGTGATCGTATTATTTAAACTTTTGCTCAATTGTCTTTTTGAAATTTGAACTGAGTTTGTTGTGCTTTGCCTTTGCCATGAGCTTCTTTGCTTTTTCTTGAATTGAAATATGTTGGGGATTTGTTATATGATTATGTGTTGTTGTTTCTGGGGAGATGGCATATGTAGATTAGGAGCGTCCTGATGACATCAAATAACGTCATATTTATACCATCACTTATCCCGAATAAACTAACCACTTTTGTATAATTATTGCAAGAATTTGTACTTAATTGCTTAAAAGTGTTATTTGCAGTAATTGAGGAGTGATTTGTGAAGGAAGACTTGCTTAAGGCGCATTATTATGGACGCTAAACAAAGACATTTTAAGATATCCTATTTCTGACCAATACGCCGTATCCAGAAAAGAGATACGGCGTATCAGCGCCAACTCTTCACAAGAAAACGCTTTCAACCAATTCCCAATACGGCGTATTCATCTTCTGCCATACGCCGTATCCATCGAGATAACTATTAAGAGATACGAAGATATTTATATTTTAGGAATGTATATCATATTGATTGTAAACTTTGCACGCACTCTAAGGGAAACACCCTAATACGCCGTATTGGCCTAGCCTAATACGGCGTATCCATCCTTTTTCATAGGCTATAAATAGAAGACTCCAAAACGAGTGTTTTAAAGTGTGCAAATCATATTCTTCATTACCTATACACATTTTAAAGACGATTTTCTGAAGAAAAGAAGAGCAACCAAGGTCAGCATCGATCACGATTTTCCATAGATGACACCGTGTAATTTTCTCATTACTCTTGTAAAATCATTTATTTTTGTGGTTATCGTTCAGGTAAAACATTTAGTTTACCTTGTTAGTTGATCACGCTTGTATATTGCAATGTTTATTGGCTAATACCCTTGGGGTTTATTTGCCATCTGTAATGATGATTTAATGTTTGGTTTATTTTTTAAATTCGTTTTTTCTTAATTTATCGTTGAGAGTTTAATTATGTTTATCACATGATACTTGTTACCGTGTTTTGAATTATGCGGACCACTCATTACTGGGTCTAGTTACGCCTTACAAAGTGAGGCTAGATATGGGATAGATCTCAATATTGTGTTATTTTTTATTACTAGACCAATAGGATCACAAATAACGTTCTGTCTTTGTCTTTAATTTAAGAGCTTAGTTGGACCGGCAGGTGACCCGTAATGTTTCAACAAGTATGTTCTTGATTAATTGATAAAGATTTTGATTAGTGGACTTACAGTATATAAAATACCTGTCAAACAGATAAGGGGGTAAAGTCCCGATGGGGCTAGGGTTTATAAGATCCACCATTGCTTTAGTCCCTAGATAGATTATAATCTAAAATAATTGATGCTTTATGCGGAAATGCGTTGATTGTGACAGGAATTCAACGTGTCTAGGTTACTTAGGAATGAATATTCCCGCCCTCAAGTCGTACAGAATGATATGCCGGACTTCGAGATAAGAAAATATTGCACTAAAAACAAAACCGAATTTAATTGGATTTAATATGGGCTAATACGGTTTTTCTATTATTTAGCTCTGTACCGCTCTTTGATCTTCTGGTTGTTTTCTTGCTGTTTATTTGTGTTAAGATTGATTATTGTCACCATAAAACTTGTGCCTGTCTAGGCTTGAAAACCCCCTCATCTTTTGTTAGAAGCGTATATAGCATATGTTTAACAAGTAATTAGAATTAACTTAACTAGAGTAATTAAAATACTGATAGATTATAAGGTTAACCACCTCGCTCTTAGTGTTTGTGATAACATCAAATATTTAATACTTTTTAGTGCCAAAATCCCTACTATATTACCTGCTAAGTGTTTCACTAATACTCGAAAACGGGATATTTTATATCATTTTGTTGTTTTTCAGGTGAAATCAAGAAAATGACAAGAAACATGGGAAAAGGCGACGTAAAGTGTTATATATCTGAAGAATTGTTACAGCGTAACACAAAAATGGTTACACCGTTAACATATATTAAGCCAAGTACGTAAGCTAAGGAACAACTTTACGGCGTAACCAATATCTAGTTACTGTGACACCCCCAAAATACGATACGCAACGGAATACAACATTTGGGGTGCCACTTCATAATACGTGCTCACGAGTCCTAGTAAACGTTCAAAGATACGTTTATAAAACACAAATTATTTTAATTATAAGAGAAACGTCAGAGTTACATAGGTCCTAATACCAACATAGAAATTTATTTCTAAAAGTCACAACACGGTTTGATTTGTAAAAATATTATTTTAATTTATGACACTACTTCACCGAGACTCCATCTTTGATATCCGCGTTCCGTCCTATCCCGTCCAGCCATCAATAGCAACTAACCTAAGATACATGCTTAAAAAGGGTCAACAAAACATTGAGTGAATTCATAGAGTTTACACATAACAATTAAAACGCATATTTGGCTTAACAATACATATAACATTGCTCGTAAGACAAGTTATAAAAATAATGATTTCCAACTAAATGAGCCCATGTACCGAAACATAACACATTCATCCCGTAGGATAAATATTAATGTCCGTGTCGAGTATGCACTCCTTCCTAATACTAACTACAAAATGTCCATTACAGGGTGTTAGTGCAAATATTACGATATTTAATCTATACGATCTTTTATGTTTTGGTGATGACAAACATGTGACTTGTAATACATAACATAAAGTGCGCAAGTTACTAGTAATCACAAATCATCAATGCATACATACATCAACATCTCTTACTGTCTCAAGTATGCATCAAGACGGAAATTGGTTTACACCCGACGTAAATCACGTAAGGTATGTACAAACAAGCATTAAACTTGTAGGATGATCAAAGAAATAAGTTTTTGTCTTAAACTATACATTTTTATAAATAGTAACAAAAATAATTTTTTTAAAACTTAATTAGACAAATTTATTTTGGAATTATAAGAAAATGTTTTTATCATGTTTTATGTGGTAATTATTTCAAAATTCAAAATCTGGTTCTTTTCCCCCCAAAACATGTTAAACTTTCACCAGACAAGTTTGTCACCACAAAAAGACAAAAACAGGAGCGACTGTCGGGGCGGTCCTTTAAATAGGTCGGCGGCCCCCTTAAATATTCGGCCCCCCTAATGATATTCTGGGGACCGCCGTTCCGGTCAGGCTGATTTTTCTGTTTTTTCCTATAAAATAGTGGGTCACCTCTAACTATTTTCACAACCCTTTTGCACAATTTTCTTTCAGTTCTTTATGTCTTTAGATCTCACTAAATCTCTCAAAATCTTTGATCATTCAACTTGGTTAATCTTGTTTAAATGTGATCAAATCATCTATCCTTTCCTCAAGTGCAAGAGAAGAACTTCGATCATCTTCAAGATCTGAAGTTATGTAGTCTAGTTAGTCCATTTGTAACATTTGTTACATATAGATCGAGTCTATGTCTTCCAATCTTTAGTAGTGTGTAGATCCAAATGATGTATATATTTGGATGGGTTGATTATGAGTTGGTTAAAATTTAGGCCTTAAAATACATTGGTGAAGTGGTAGGTTGGTTCTAGCTAAGATTAGGACTCGACATCTAGCTTAGTGTCAGAAAATAATGTAAGCGACGCTGTTTATGTATTTAGGTCATAAAACACAAGGTTTTTTATGTTGGGCCATAAAACATAACGGGTTTGGTTGTACCCGAAGAAGAACTTGACATCTAGCTTAGTGTCAGAAAATAATGTAAGCATTGGTATAAGGTTTTCTCCACCGAAAGGGAGCTTGTTGATTAGTGAAGTAACTCTTAAGTTGGATACTCGGGGAGTGGAGTAGGGTGAAGAAGAGCTTCGTGACCGAACTACTATAAATCACCGTGTCGGTTTGCATTTTCTTTTACCTTTCGCTTTACTTATTTCTTTACATTTACCGCTTTACTTTTATACTTGCATTGTGCTTATGATTGTGTGAATGGTTGTGTATATATTGTTAGTTAAGGTTAAGTACTACTTTGTAGTTAATATTGTGGTTGAGTTTGTATTATTAAGATATGTGCTAGTTGTTGTAAAACCTATTATCGACACTTCTCATATTACGTCTAACTTGATTGGCGATTTGATACTAAAGATTTAAAGTTTTTAAATGGAAACGTATTCACCCCCCCCCCCCCTCTATGGTTTCCACAATTGGTATCAGAGCCACGTCGCTCTAGTTTTCAAAACAAATGGTTTTTAAAATAGAGTACGATCCATGTATCAAATTACCCATGAAGGGGGATTAAATATGAAAAGTGTTTTGTTGTTTGGTTCGTACTAGTTTTGTTATTAAATATACTTTGTATACTAGCTTGAAGGAAAATTTTCTCAAAAGAACTTGGATGTGCCAATTTGTGTTTGTCTAAGTTGTAAGAGTAGAAATGATGTCTAAAACACGAAATTTATGTGCTGGAACAACTTTTTAAAGTCCTATGTTCTATAGTTAAGTCACCAAATGATTTTGAACAAAAAACGTGTTTTAGGGTCACTGGTGGCGGTCCCATAAATGTTCGGGCGGCCCCCAAATATATCTGGGGGCCGTCACCTTTATGGGGGTCGTTTGTCTATTTCTGTAGATTTTGGCAAACTTCGAAAAATCATATAAAATCAACCGTAAGTCCGTAGAAGTCGTGCCACCCGCTATTTCAAAAATAATTGAGTCTATTTTCATTTAAAAATACTTCCAAATCTTCATTATAAACTTAAATAAGTCAGAAATGCAAAATACTACATAGTGTTCAAAACTTCAAGTTCCGTTTTAACGTAAAACTTGTATTTTACATTTTCTTTTGAGTCGGGCATTTCTAATTGATATATCTTTGAAAAATAATGTATTTGTCCTTTCAAAATATTGATCTTAATTAATCTTTGAAATGGGGAGGAAATATTTTATTTTTAAATCAAATCAAGCTAAGTATACATCGTTATATCTAATACACAAAACAACGACGAATATCCTTATGTGTATGCTAGATGATTATGTGTGTTTACACTTTAGTCTTCAAACTTGGTTTTAATAGATGTTCAATAAGTAATATTTACATTTGTATATTGAGCCTATATTATATATTTAAAACACATGTGCCATGTATGCTATCTATATGTTAATAGTTTTTCGGATTATGCCTAATAGGAATTACGTTAGATCTCTTGCGTTAAGTTGCAAAATTGTTTGTGCACTGCATATAGGCATAGATTACTATATTTACAAGTGTTACATAAACATCTTGTAGATCATTTTGAGTGTAGTAACCCATTTAGAAATGAGTGTTAAATAGTTTGTCAAGTGTGTGGAAAAATAATGTCCTAAGATCATATTTTAAAACCCATCATTAAAATATTTCCAACACATTATCTCTCTTCCAACAAAATGTATAAATATTTTCATTATCTTGCGTTGTTTGACCTCGGGTTGGTTAAACAAAATAAAAGATTGTATTAATACATTGGTAATTAAGTAAATGAAAATATTTTTTTAAGTTTGCTTGTGCTTGCATTTAATCTAACATACACACATAATTATTATTTTTTTATAAACGTATAGTATTTTACAAAAGATGTGTGTTGTATAAAAATGATTAAGAAAATCATTAATATACTCATAAAATGTCAAAAACTATGCATACTATGCATATCAACAAATAGTTTTTCACACAAGCAAAATATATGACAATCTTGAAGTAAGAAATTAATGTGTCATTATTCATAACCTCACCTCACAACTAGTCTTGGAATTAATGGAACACACTATGAAAATCTTTATTTGTTTTCTTTTAAAAAAGAGTGTCCGTGAGGGTCAAGAAAGATTTCGAATATATATCGATTCATTATTCAAATTATGATTGATATTATTGTCGAATCTAATTGACAAGTTTTCGAGTATGGACAAGAAATCGGATTCTTATTTGTCTAGCTTTAAGATTATATCAAAATATAACAAGAGATATTATCTTAAACCTACATACTCAATCACACTCGATTGATATGAAAATAACGACATCCCTTTCCAAGATGATAAGAATATGCATCAGATCATAACTCACACTTGTGTAGATGATGTCATATTGAGTCTACTTGTCCAATAGTTGTGTTCCAAATATTTGGCAAATATATGCATAAAATACACAATGAAGTAGGATTGACGACTTGAATATTTCATCCGAAATACTCAAGTAATTTACCTTGCAATGCAATTGGTAAAGTCGTTGTTTCCGAAAAGCCAAACATGAGCAAATGCACAACATATGTAACTTTGCTCAAACAATTCAAAAGCACAACTCAAAACTCAAACTATCTTCTTATCAAAACTCTCTCTTACTTTACCAAATAAGCATAATATTTCTTCCTCACCAAATGAGAACCCTTTAACCATCTAAGGTTAGGATTAGGAAGAATTGAACATATTCCACAAACCATTATCGTGCTTTCTTTCAATAAGTGATCGTAAGAGGATTTTGAATATGAAGATGATTATTATTCAAACGATAATCAATCTCATCATTCAATCTAATTACAAAATTTTGATGACTATGAAAATGAAGTTTTACAAAGTGTTTTTATGAATAAGGAGAGTGAGTTAGAAAAACAACCATTGTATGATAGGTTTGTTACAGCAGGAGGAATGCATGTTGTACCCCCACCCATGACAGGGAATTATATGCCATCTGGACCTGATATTGAAGTAGATTACTCACAATTTACATATGATCCAAAACAGACTCAACCTAGTGAATCTGAAACCCAAACAAGTAAATTTGATACTTGTGAATCTAACATTAGTACAGAACCCTCTGAATTAGTTTCTGAACCAGTTGTTAATGAATCTAATGTAGAATGTCAACCTAAGGTCTGGTCTGATGCTCCTATCATTGAGGAGTATGAATCAGATAGTGAAGATGAGTATGTGTCTATACCAACAAAAGAACAGGAAACACCTAGTTTTGCTAACCAGCAAGTAAAAACTCCTAGGGAAACTATTAAGAATCAGTTCACACATAGTAAAAATCCTAAAGTTAACAAGAAAGAGTTGGGGTATGGGTTTACTGCAAGAGCATGTTTTGTATGTGGAAGTCTTAATCATCTAATGCCAGAGCTTGTATTTCATAGAAGAGATGGCTAAGAAAGCTAGATTTAAACAATAGGGTTAACAAGAATTTAGTCCAAAAGGAGATTAAGAGCAAATTTGGAACAATGCAAAAAAGTAAAAAACAAAAAACCAATTTGTTCCCATCACCTACTAACTAGAACTGGGAAAATTCCAGTTAATACTGCTAGAACTAGCGATACTAAGAATATTAGTACTGCTAGGCATAATTTTAACAGACAGGCAGTACTAACTAGTACTACTATGAAAGTTAATACTGTTAAGCCTATTGTGATAAGTTTAGACAACAAACGTTTCACAAAACTCAATCACCATTTTCAAGGCCTTCAATAACACAACAATATTTAGAACAATTTTTTTCAAAACAAAAGTTTAATACTACTAAGTAAATTCAGTTAGTGCTGTTAGGGGAAAAGGGAAACTGTTTCTGATAAGCCCTCAGCAGGTTTTTATTGGAGACCACAAAGACATCAACTGCACAATGTCTCCAAATACAATGGTGACCCAGTCTTAGAAACTGTTTCACTTTAAAGATCCTCTAGCAGACTCAAGCCCAAACCAGGCCATTATAGGGTCCCTAAGAGAACTAATCTCTTTATTTTGGTGCAGGATTATCCACATAAAGCTTTAAAGAATAAAGGAATTGTTGATAGTGGATTTCCAAGCACATGTCAGAAACAAGGCCCTACCTTTGCTGAATTTCAAGACTTTATGGTGGCCTATTACTTGGAGGTAGTAAAGGCTACATAACTGGTAAAGGTAAAATAAAAACAGGAAAGTTAGATTTTGAGAATGTGTGCTTTGTGAAAGAACTTCAGCATTTCAATCTCTTTTCAGTATCACAAATGTGTGATAAAAAGAACAAGGTTCTGTTTACTGACTCTGAATTGTCTTTTTTTTGTCTCCTTAATTTAAATTACCTAATGAAACTCAAGTATTACTTAGAATCCCCAGAACAAAACAATATGTACATTTCAATTGTATATAACATTGTTCCTTCTGGAGGATTAGCTTGTTTAATTACAAAGGCTACAATTGATGAATCTAACAAATGGCATAGGAGGTTGGGTCATGTTAACTTTAAAAATATAAACAAACTTGTGAAGGGAAACCTGTCAAGAAAGGTTACCTTTCAAATATTTTTTCAAAATGACCACACTTGTGTTGCCTTGTCAGAAAGGAAAGCTACACAAGCCCCTGTAAGGCCAAACAGTGAGCCTATTAGTCACTCCTTACAATATCGTTCATAAGGATTTGTTTGGACCTACATCTGTAGAGCTTAAATCATAAGACTTATTCCTGGTAATCACTGATGATTTTAGCAGGTTTAGTTGGGTGTTTTTCTTAAGAACTAAGGATGAAACTAGTTGGAAATCCTTAAGGACTTATAAGAACAAATTGAGAACCAATGAATCAAAAAGTTAAAACTATTAGATGTGATAATGGTACAGAATTCAAGAACAAGGATGTTATTGAATTCTGTGGGTCTAAAGGGATCAAGAGGGAATACATTAATGTCAGAACTCCACAACAAAATGGAGTTGCTGAAAGAAAGAACAAGACCCTTATTGAGGCTGCTAGGACTATGCTTGCAGATTCATTTTTTACCTAACACTTTTTTGCGGCTGAAGTAGTTAGTTACTGCTTGTTATGTTCTAAAATGGGTATTAGTGACCAAGCCTTAATAATAAACACCTTATGAACTTATAACTGTAAAATACCAATTATAATTATATAAGAACTTTGGGTGCCATGGTGACCATCTTGAATACCCAATGAACCACTGGGCAAGTTTTGCTGGAAATCAATGAATGTTTTTTTAGTTGGGTATTCTCTACAAGCAAGCTTTTAAGGGTATACAATTTTAAACCAAGAGAGTTAAAGAAAACCTGCACATAACCTTTTTAGAGAATAAAACAAATGTTGCAGGAAAATGACCAACTTGGCTATTTGATCTTGATTATTTAACTGATTCTATGAATTATCAACCTGTAAGATCAAGAATCAACTAACAAACATGGCAGTCCACAAGAACAATTCAAAATGTAGGTACATAATAACATTAATGATGCAAGAAATCTGAAAAAGGAAGATGATTAGCTCAAGACTACTTTGTACTATCCAATATGTTCTTCTTAATCTTCAATAATCAAGAATCAAGAAGCAAGGATCAGGTAGCAAACACTCACAAAACATTCTGAATTAAAGACAGATGAGAACCAGTAGATAAGGAAGATCCAGTCTTTTGGATGACTTGAAAGACATAAGAGCCCCAAGAAAAGGATGCTAATGATCAGCTGAAGCTCTCATAAGGAATTTGCACAAGAAACTAAGAATTTTGCTTATACAATAGAGCTGCTAAAGCTAGCAGATACTAACATAGTATTACCGTTACACACCAGCTAAGCTAGCAAGTACTAACATATTAATAGTGGTAGCATCACACATTAGTACTGCCTAGTCCTTATGATGGACTATCTCTCTTATGATCCAACCAACCCTGAACAAGATGATTTCAGAAAACCTTACACTTGAGGACATTTATTCAAATCCCATGATGTATTTTTACTACTTCATCTTATTATGAGATGCGGGTGCAGTGGCTGATTTCCACCACAATATGGCAACTGTTGTAATGTATAGTCCTAATTCCCACATCAAGGATTAACTCTTTTCATCCCTTCACTCTTATTCTTGGAGATCCAAACTCTCAGTTCAAACAGAAGTAAAGTGACTAAAAGTTTTAGAGCCCATGCTTTTGTTAGCTATGTTCAAAAGCAAAGGAGAAATAATCATAAGGACTTTCAGCATTGTTTATTTGCTTGTTTCTTGTCTCAAAATGAACCCAAGAAGATTTTAGAAGCACTTGAAGATGAAAGTTGGGTTGATGCTATGCAAGAAGAATTATGCAGTTCAAGATTCAAAAAGTTTGGATTCTTGTAGATTTGCCTTATAGGAAGAAGGCTATTAGAACAAAATGGGTTTATAGAAATAAAGGAGAAGAGGAGTTGTGGTCAGAAATAAAGCAAGGTTAGTTGCTCAGGGACATAGCAAGAGGAAGGATAATTTGATGAGGTTTTTGCGCGTGTGGTAAGATTGAAGCCATTAGGGATCTTTTTACCTTTGCAATCTTACATGGGATTCATAGTCTATCAAATGGATTGTGAAAGTGTCTTCCTTTTGCAAAATTTGATTGAGGAGGTAATGTGTCTCAACCCAAGCCAGTTTTCGTAGATCCTAAATATCCTCATAAGGTCTACAAATGTGAAAGCTTCTCTATGGGTTACATCAAGCTCCTAGAGATGATGCTACTATTATCTACATTCATGTTGAATATGGATACAGAAGATGAACTATTGACAAGACGACTTTTCATAAAGAAAGACAAACATGATTCATACTAGTTCAGTTATGTGGCTGAATATCATCTTTCGTTCTACAAGAAATCTTGTGTGATTTGAATTTGAGCATTAATGAAAAGTTATTCCAATGATTCTATGGGAGTCTCATTTCTTTCTTGATTAACAGTCAAACAGAAAGCAGATGGTATCTTTATTAGTCAGGATAAATATGTTGCAAAAATCCTGAAGAAGTTTGACTTTGTCAATGTTAAGACTGCTAGTACACCAATTGAGACTCAAAAGCCTTTAGTTAAGGATGAGGAAGCCAGTGATGTGGATGTCCATCTTTATAGGTCCATGATTGGTTCTTTAATGTACTTGACTGCTTCTAGGCCTGATATTATGTTTGCAGTATGTGTTTGTTCTAGGTTTCAGGTCACTTCAAAGTCCTCCCATCTAAGTGCTGTCAAGAGAATTTTTAGGTATCTAAAGGGCAAACCCAAACTAGGCCTTTGGTATCCTAGAGTGTCCTCATTTGACCTGGAACCCTACTCAGATAGTGACTATGCTGGAGCAAATCTTGACAGGAAATCTACAACAGGAGGATGTCAATTTCTTGGCAGGAGACCTATTTCTTGGCGATGCAAAAAGCAGACTATTGTGGCTACTTCTACTACAGAGGTAGAATATGTTGCTGCTGCAAGCTGTTGTGGGCAAGTTTTGTCGATTCAAAATCAAATGTTAGACTATGGGTTTAATTTCATGAACATAAAGATCTACATTGATAATGAAAGCACAATATGCATTGTAAAGAATCCAGTCTATCATTCCAAAACAAAGAATATTTCTATTAGGCACCATTCTCAAGGATGCTTATGAAAGAAACTATCCAGGTGCTTAAAATCCACACTGATGACAATGTATTGATCTTCTAAACCAAGCCTTTTGATGTTTAGCAGTTTCCATTCTTGTTGTTTCTATGGATGATAGAATCCAAAAGCTCTGCCTTAGTTAAAGGAGCCAATATATATTGTATATTGTAATGAAGTGTTCAGTGGTGAAGAAACATTTACCCCATAATATGCATTCAAGAAGGTTCTTGATTTGAAAGTCATTCGGAAGAGCTTGTTAGACTGTACAGAGCGCACTGCTGTAACCTAAATTGTTTCATTCTAGGTTGGCAACATAGTACCATGACTGTGTAGAGTTAGTACCACGATGCAAAGTTTGTACCGGCTATAAAGACGTTGAAGAAAAATACTGCCAATGGTACAAAGTGTTAATTGAAATTTGTTTTCCCTTGTAAATTAGTTCCTAAACCTATAAAAACCCATCCCAATTGCACAGTTAACTTACTTAATCATCTCTCACTACTTTCGATTATACAAGCCCTAATCCTCTCTTACCAATGAGCACTCATTCAAAATATAATGGCTTTTCTTGAATCGTAACTTAAGCACAATATAGTCGCATATTTAGAGAAGAAGATGGAATGCCGATGTTTACATGAGTTCATTGATTTTCTTATCGCATTCCATTCATCAGTCTCTCACTGTAAGTCCAGTAGTTTCTCTCCATTGTTGAATAGTTTTGGACATCTCTAAGTCCAAATACTCACAATGTAAAGGCACATTACTGCCAAAGGAGTTTGGAAATTTGTGTCTAATCTCTGAAGCATCAATAACAAGTGATCTTCCTTTTTGATGATGCCTAATGGGATAGACTCACCCCAAATCAGCTATATTTGAAGCTATAACAGCTTTATGGGTCTGAGGGGGATTAACTTGTTAACATTAACAAAGCCTTGTTTTCAACCCCAATAGAGGTTTACTATAACATACAATGAAGCATGTATTAAGTTCAAAAAGCACCTCTTGGATCAAATTCACCCCTCTAACATTGCCACTGCTGTCATTTTCCTTAAACATCTAATCGAAGTATAATTTTTTCTAAATTAAATTTTGATGTATGCTAGACATTTAGATGCAAAGAAGAAGTTTGAATGTACCACCCACTTATTATTTCAATCTTTTAGATAAACAGCTAGAAAATGTACCTATACCTTAGATCATTTCCCGTAAATTCTTTTGACAATAAATTTTTTCTTTTATTGGTAAAAAGGTAAACATTTCTCAGGAAAGTCACACCTTTATTTGCTTCTATGTTGGTACAACCAACTGAGAGAGTGCCCCTTCAGAAAACCAGCTGAAGCATAACCATAACCCTCTCCACCACCTCGACACTAGTGAACACGATGTTGAGCCCACTAGATTGACACCAATCTCCTAACCTTCAACCTTCCTACTACTATTCCTGATCTATTACCAAAAAGTTCCTGTGGAATCTGGAGGTCATTCAGTCCAGTGAAAATCCCTTACAGGAATGAGGGGAAAAGACACTCCAAGTGTCTAAGATTCTTTGTATCTCTTTGTGTACACAGTTTCCAGATCAAGCCAAGGAAATACAACACTTAAAGGCACAGATCAAAAAGCTCAAGAAGCAAGCTAAACCTGTAGTCAAACACCACAAAGCATGGATGAAGAGTGTCTCCTTGAAGCAAAGATTAGCAAGAAAGAGATCCTCAAAGAAACAATGGGTGCACAGAGAGTCTGTATCCAAACAGGGGAGGAAGTTTGCCAAAGGTAAACCTTCAGTCCATAAAGATCCACTATTTGATGAGATTCCTGAAGATACACTGGATTATATGGAGACTGAGGATGCTCAAGATGTGGGGAGGACAAGAGATGTAGTGGATGAAGAGAAGGAGAATGATGAAGATGTACTTAGTACTGAAGATGTACTTAGTACTGCTCAACAAAAAGTTAGTACTGACAAGGAGAAAGTTAGTACTGACAGACCAATAGTTAGTACTGACGGATCCAAAGTTAGTACCGACAGGCAGAAAGATAGTACCGATGAGCAAAATGAAGGTACTGATGATCAAATTGAGGGTACTGATGAGCAAAGTAAAGGTACTGATGATCATACTGAAGAAGGAAGTGCTACTCAAACTACTCAACCACCTACTTCTACAATATTTGGAGATGATGAAACAATAGCTCAGGTTCTTCTCAACATGAGTCAAGCCAAAGCAGTTTCAAGAGAGAAGGAGAAAGGTGTAGAGTTCAAGGATATTGAAGAAACTGACAGACCTAGGCCTACTTCAACAAGATCACTTTTGACATTAAAGCCTCTTCCAAAGATTGATCCAAAAGACAAAGGGAAGAAGAAAATAGAAGAGGAGGATGAATCTGAAAGTGAATCTGATGGTATTCCTGAAGCTGAGAAGAAGTTTAAACAGCTTGCCAGTGATGAAGAAATGGCTAGGAAAGTACAAGAAGAGTGGGAAGGTGAAGAGGAAAGAAAAAGATTAGCTGAAGAAGAAGCTACCAATGAAGCTCTCATAAGAAATTATGATGACATAAAGGCAAGAATTGAGGCTGATAGACTTCTTGCTGAGAAGCTTCAAGAAGAAGAAAGAGAGCAATTTACAATAGAAGAAAGAGCAAAATTCCTTCATGACACAATTGCTGCTCAAAGAAAATTCCTTGCTCAACAAAGATCAGAAGCTATCAGGAACAGACCACCTACAAAGAATCAACTGAGAAATCAAATGATGACCTACTTGAAGCATGTAGGAAACTTCAAGCATTCTGATTTGAAAACCAAGAAGTTTGAGGAAATACAAGCTCTGTATGAAAAGATTAAGAGGTCAGATGAAGATTTCATTTCTATTGGGTCTGCTGAAGATGAAAGACTGATCAAAAAGATGAATGAAAAAGGAATTGATTCCTCTAAGAATGAAATGGTCAAGGAGGAAGATAAAGAAGAAGAAAGTACTAGAAAAAGAAAACTTGGTACTAGGAAAAAGATGAAGTCAAGGAAAAGAAGATTCAGACAAAACACTTCTGAGGATGATAGTGAGAAAGAGAATGATGAGCTGAGATTATGTTTAACAATAGCTTCAGATGAGGAAAAAGAAGTAGATTATGAAATACTTGACAGGAAGTATCCTATCAAAGAATGGAAAACTGAGTATCTTGGAACTAAACCACAGGTTGATAAAGCTTCAGCTGTTAATAACAACAGTACTAACAGTTTTTACTACTAGTAACTAATTGAGTTCGTACTGGGTGCTAGCTTTAAGTTAGAGTACAGCTAGCTTTAAGTTCAGTACTGATAGCTCTAACTAAAACACAATGAACAAGGAAATAAGCTATTATGCTAAAATAGATAACATTTACTACCCTAATAAGCACTCAGGCCTTAGAATAAAGCAACTGATTAAAACTAGAATGGCAAAGAAGCTAAAAAGCTTACCAATCTGATCAACTACTAAAATTGGTTTTTTGAAAAGGCCGTATAAGCTTAAAATAAGCTTACTCTAAAGACTAGTAAAAGGAGGAAATGGTTTAATCTACTCTAAAAAATGATAAGGATATCTCAAATAAGAGGAAATGATTAAGTGTTAAGCGAAAATGAAAATCACCAGTACTAACAGTATTAACTATCGTATAACTTGGAGTTAGTACTGCTATAGCTTTAGTTAGTACTTGCTATGCTAGTTTGGAAACAAAAAAAAAAAAGAAATGAAAAAAAAAAAAAAAAAAAAAAAAAAAAAAAATCCCAAAAAAAACAAAAAGGAGCCAAAATTTGCCTGAAGTACTAACACTTGGGTTAGTACTGTTCTGCTGTTAGTTGTTGTGAAAATAGTGAATGTAGATGTTTGAAAAAATATCACATTTATAAGTTATGTTTTTTCAAAAATTCATTTTGTCTGTTTATTATTAAAGCTGATATTGTCCTAATTTATTTTTAATTCAGATTATGTCATATAACAAATAAGGCATTTAATAAGCGACTTCTTTTGTCTTTAGTCAACAATAAGCACTTTAAATTAAGGTCTGATTCAATCAGAACATTGTTTAACTTAAAACTACATTAGTTTTATTAAATGAATAACTAGTACTAACTAAGGAAAGAAAAGTTTGCACAAATCAATTTTTTTTTTTAAACTATACAATACTAAGCAAGAGGATAGCATTCTCTCTACACCTTTCCTTCTACCCCACCTCTAAACAAAATCTGATTAATTAAAATATATATTTTTTTATTTAAAGCACAAATAAGTAAACATAAGTATAAACAAATAAGCTCTTATAAATAAGCAGAGAGAAGATGTTCTTCAGTAAATAAGAAAAAAGACCAAAAACATAGAAAAAGGGAAAAAAAAAGAGAGAGCGCGCGAGAGGGAGAGACTTTCTTACAATCCACTTGCTCCCACATAAACTCAAGGGTCTAAACAAATGAAATCTACACGCTCCTATCTTGATAATATTAATATACAAGCTCAGTAGTATATCCACTAAGCCCTTTCCAGTGAACGGGATTCTTATCATCCATTTTTTTAAAATATAGCTCGTTCCCCCCCCCGTGTCGTGGTGTCTTGTTTTTTTAGGATTGTGATTTTTTCTCTCTCCCGTAACTACTATTCAACTTTTTAATATATACTTAATTATAGCTTGTCTTAGTAATCATGCTGGAATTGGAGAATTTCTTGAAACACTCATACAACACAATTAAGGAAACATTAACACTGGAATTGTAACGTATTTGAGTATTTTAAATTCTCAAAATGTGCTCTTAAAATTTGAAAGTGGTACAATGCTTGAATAGTAGACAGCTGGTATAATGACTTGAAAATAAGTAAGTTATATTGATTATGAAGACTATTGATTTTCGAATTACTATCATAATTTTAGTTTTGTCACAAGGCTTACATATGGCTCTTTGTTTTGACGATGTATTCTTTCTTTTCGAACTTATTTATATTCTGGTTTCTTTGGGTAGAGGTCAAAATCCTAGTCAGGCTTGTGGTTGTGAGTGTTTAGTAATTAATTTATCACACTGCCGTCTAGTTTTCCTTTTTGTTTGGGCTTGCGGGCGGTGTCATGCTAATTACCGGCGTAATTGTGAGTAATGAGGTAGGTTGGAGTGCCTTCAAGTGCACGGCTTACAACGTGGGGGGGGGGGGGGTGTGTGGGTGGGGGTGTTTGGTGGTTGAGTGGCGTAGAGGGGTGGTGGGTGGCAGGTGTTGGTTGGGTTGCTTCTTAAGTAGCGGGTCGGGGGGGGGGGGCGGGAAGGGTTTTTGGGGGGGGGTGTGGGTGGCATGGTGGGGACACAGAATTCGCGGTGTTAGGGGGGGGGTTTCGGGGATACGGGGATTGGGCGTCAACTCGGGGCAGGCGGAGGGAGTTTGGAGCGAACGAGAATGAGGAGGATAAGGAGGATGATGGGTGAGGCGTGGGGAGGAATCAGTGGGGTAGGGGAGACAAGGGAGAGGGGCGGGGGAGTGAAGAGCGGAGAGAGAGTATAGGAGAAGGTGGAGGGAGAAGATAGGGTCGTTAAGGTTGCAGGAAGAGAAGGGGTTCAAGAGAGGGGAGAGGAACATAGGGGAGGGAGTTCAACGAAGGAAAGGGGGGAAGGTTAAGGAGGAGGAGTGAGAGAAAGAGAAGGACTGCGAGAGAGGGAAGAGGGGTTGGTGGTGTTCAGGAGGGGTGGGACAATGCGCTACGAACATTAGGGGAGAGAGAGAATAGGACATGGAAGGGAGTAACAGGTCTATGTGAAGCGAGAGAGGAGTATAGGGATAGGGTTGAATGCAAGAGAAGAGGAGGTGTTAGCCCAGCCTCCGGACGGAGGGAAGAGCGAAACGTATTTGAAAAGGAAAGGTGCAGGGAGGAAAGGCGAGACTAAGGGGAAAGCATAGGGAAGGAAGTGTGAGGAGTAGGAGGTGAGAAAAAAGGGGAAGGTAGGGAGAGGATACTTAGGAGATGGAAATTGTTACCTAGGGAAGGAGGGCAGGCGAGAAAGAGGAGAAGAGAGCGGGCCGAGAAGCTCGGAGCGACAGACGAAGCTGATCTTACGTCCCTGATGCCTTCTCTTTCTCTTGCTACTTCTACCTTTTCCAATTGTCCACCTTTAATTCTGACTTCCTCCTGCGTATTCTCGTCCTCGCTGTTTCGCTTCTCTCCCTTTTTTCCTCTACCTTTCCTTTCTTTTTCTTTCCTCACCCTCTCATCTTCTGATTTCAGCCCTTGTCTTTTTGTAACACAACTTGAGGTTTGGCAGTTTTAGTCCCTCAAGTTGTATTTTCTTCATGTGGCTGACTTTTGACTTTGACTGACTTTGGCTTCGGATTGACTTTGTCTTTTCCATCCCGTGCTTAGTTTGGTCGTTTTTGGCTTTCTTTTTGAATATCCGTTCCTGCACAATTCAAATGCAAAACATACAAATACAATGTATTTTTGGTACGTTTTTAGTCATTTAAGTCCGTTTTTAATGGAAAATGGTATGTGTAATTAAGCACATACCAAAATCCCCCATACTAAGGTATTGCCGTGTCCTCACGCAATGTTATGAAGTAAACACTTACGAAAACTAAGAATCTCAATCCCCCTCGACTAATAACCTCGAAAAGTAGCTAGGCGTTTGTCAAGGGGAACTAAAGAATCAATAGCTTTGACGAGTCCCGTTTTCACCAATTTTTCATATGTACACTAACTATCCCTAATATTTTTGGATTTTCCTTTTTCTTTTCTTAACTACCTGTTTGACTTCCTTTATTTTATAAACACTGGGATCATAGAATGAGAAGCGTCCATAGAATAATCTACGGATGTCCTGAAGGATAAATTCGTCGTCCCCGATTTTTCACTAGTTCCAAACCAAGCAATTAAACAAGATCATTTGTCAATATAAGTCTAAATGTTGAGCACTCATACTTATGACTTGTGAACTTTTAACTCCCAACATGGATATATGATTTAAATGTGTGTACTCAATTCAACTCATCCATAGATCAACTTATTTCCATAGTCGTAATTCAAGATGAATCATGACTCAAAGCAACAACTTATTAGGACCTTGTAACTTGATTTTAAAGAACGAAAATTTAACTGTAGAACTTTTTGCAACATCTTCATCATCATAATCATAAGTTCTTAAAGCTAGGAATGCGTTGCTTAGTTTACACCTTCTTCCTAATATGGCTAAGGATAGGTGTCTTAGTTTGAACCCTCACCTAGACCTCGCTTCCTGGTGAGATATCACAACACACCAAATCCCTAGAAGTAAAGACGTCTTAGTTTGAACCCCCACCTCGTTGCTAGCGGAGTGGGATATCACGACACATCTTTTACTTGCTCCATATACTCAAATGTATGCTTCATTGGCATAATTTCAATATTCATGCATTTTTGCATTTTAACTTTCAAATTACTAAGAACAGAAAAATCTCGCTTTAAAGAATCAAGTTACAAATTTGAAGCTTTTTCTAAAAACATCGATTGACTTAGTTGAATTGAAATGAGCACGTATGATTAGGTGGATTAGAAGCTAATGGGAGAAAAAGCCACAAGTTACTCATATAAGTTTTAGAAGAATCTTGCTCAGCACATAAACTTATATTTAACTCTATCACTTCTTGTTCTTCACCTTATTTAATTCAAATGACAGAATTCGTGAAAGCTTAGCCTACAAGCGGTAAGTTGAGGAACTAGCTAGGGCTCAACACGCCCGATCGAGTCAAAAATTATTCTCATTCTACCCATTAGGGAAGTCAAAACTGTGACAAAACACTTATTTTATTTTTGAAAATTTTTAATTTTTTTTTTGTTGGTATTTTTGCAAAAATTTGGTGGTAAAAACGGGATTACGTGATAACAACGGCTGCAGGCAAAAATTAAATCAAAGATCCCTCCCCCATACTAGAACTAAACATCGTCCTCGATGTTTCAAAGGGGTTCCTATGTAAATCTAAGGCCGTTTATGAAGTGTGCCAAAAGATAAAACGTTAGTCGATTAGATTTGGATACTGGATTCCCAAAATGAAGCTGAGGATGTGAAACTCTTGTGGATGAAGGGTAAAACTGAGAGCACGAGAGTCTTCACAATCCGGGAAATCCTGGACATACAACACAAAGCACACAGAACATGGACAAAACACGGGTAATGGAAGATGTAAGCCTCCTCACATAAAAACACTTATTCATTACTATTACTACTGATAAGCATGGGGTGCCTCCCACGAAGCGCTTGTTTAAGGTCGCTATGCTTGACCCGTCCCCCGAATTTATTGGTCCATGGGGAACGTCTGGAGATCCGGGACAACCTCGGTTGGTATGTCCCCTCCAAAGTAGTGTTTCAAACGATGACCATTCACTTTGAAATTTGGCCCGGAGTTTTGGGATAACTCGACAGTGCCATATGGAAAAACTTGGGTTACAGTGAATGGTCCACTCCAGCGGGTCTTAAGCTTGCCTGAGAAAATCTTTAATCTAGAGTTAAAGAGGAGGACTCGATCACCGACGTTGAAAACGCGATTTTTGATCTTGGAGTCATGGATTCTCTTTGTTTTCTCTTTATAGATCAAAGAGTTTTCATAGGCATGATCACGAAGTTCATTAAGTTCATTGAGTTGAATTTTTCTGTGATCACCCGCTGTTTTGATATCAAAGTTTGTATGCTTCAGGGCCCAGTAAGCTTTGTGCTCGAGCTCGATCGGAAGATGACATGCCTTCCCGTACACTAACTTATATGGAGTACACCCGATGGGTGTTTTGTAAGCTGTGCGGAAAGCCCAAAGTGCGTCATCTAATTTATCCGACCAAGAGGCACGATTTTCGCCCACGGTCCTTTCAAGAATTCGTTTCAAACCACGATTGGATACCTCAACTTGTCCACTTGTTTGTGGATGATACGCGGTGGAGAGACGATGAGTGACTCCGTATTTAAGCATGACCTTTGAAAATTGGT
The DNA here is from genome assembly GCA_026074375.1 of Tanacetum coccineum. Classification (NCBI taxonomy): domain Eukaryota; kingdom Viridiplantae; phylum Streptophyta; class Magnoliopsida; order Asterales; family Asteraceae; genus Tanacetum; species Tanacetum coccineum. The sequence goes on from BQNB010025439.1 coordinate 41,516, forward strand.
CATTGCAAAAATGGGTTCCGCGATCACTTATGATTGCACGAGGGGCACCAAATCTGGAGAAGAGAGATTTAAGAAATTTACAAACAACTCGGGCATCATTGGTGGGGAGCGCTTTTGCTTCAACCCATTTTGATAAATAATCAACGGCCACGAGTATATATTTGTTCCCTCTTGAAGACGGGAATGGCCCCATAAAGTCAATGCCCCACATGTCAAAGATTTCGCAAACTTGGATAGAGTTTTGTGGCATCTCATCACGTTGCGAAATTTTTCCTTGACGTTGCAAATGCACATCGGGTGACAAAGTCTTGTGATCCCTTGTAGATTGTGGGCCAATAAAATCCTGAATCGAAGATTTTTTAGCGGTGTAATTGGCACCGTAGTGTCCCCCGGTGGGTCCACTGTGGCAAGCTTTGAGAATGTCAAAAGCTTCTTGTCCCGAAACACAACGCCTAATTACTTGGTCAGCACAGATCTTGAATAGAAAGGGTGTCCTGAAAATAATGTTTGACATCTTTGAAAAACTTGTTTTTCTGTTGGGACGACATTCCCTTGACAATGAAGTTCCCCGCATGGTAGTTTGCAAAATCTGCAAAAACATGGGTGTTATCATCACGAAGAGCAACCGATCCAAGAGTTTTGAGTGAAATGGTTTCGTGATTTCTTGTTTCGAAACTCATCTTGGTGAGGGTTCTCAAGTCTGGAGAGATGATCGGTGGCTAGATTTTCTGCTTCTTTTTTGTCTCGGATCTCAACATCGAATTCTTGGAGCAAAAGGATCCACCGCATTAGTCTTGCCTTAGCATCCTTTTTAGCAAATAGATACTTTATAGCAAAATGGTCAGTATATACTATGCTCTTGGACAAAACGAGATATGACCGGAACTTCTCAAAAGCGTACACTACGGAAAGTAATTCTTTTTCGGTCGTAGTGTAGTGTGCTTGAGCTTCGGTCATTGTTTTGCTGGCATAGTGAATTGGTTGGAAATGCTTGTTCTCGTTGCCTAGGACTGCCCCAATTGCAAGTCGTTTCATCACACATTAGTTCAAAGGCGCAAGTCCCAGTCGGGAGCAATCAAAAATTGGAAGCTCAGTCAATTTTCTGTTAATTTAGTGTATTAATGATTTCGATAACACTTTTTGAGAAGGAAAAATGGAGTCTCTTTTTCAAGCAAGTGGGTCTTTGGACGGGCAATTTTGAAAAAGTCTTGAATGAAACGTTAGTAAAATACCGGCATGCAAGAAAAACTACGGGACACCTTTGCCAGTAGTCGGGGAGGGAGCTTGGCTATAAACTTCAACCTTTAGCACGATCGACCTCAATCCCGACTTAGAGATTTTGTGGCCAAGAACAATGGCCTTCTTCACCATAAAATGGCTTTCTCCCAATTTTAGGGACAAATTGGTGTCTTCACACCGTTTTAAACAATTTTTTCCTAATAGGATAGGCATGTAGAGAATGAATCCCGAAGACCGAGGAAGTCCATCCATGAAACACTCTCTATTGTCTTTTCGATCATGTCATGGAAGATTGCCATCATACATCGTTGAAACGTGTCGGGTGCATTACATAGCCCAAAAGGCATGCGGCGATAGGCAAACGTTCCGTATGGGCAAGTGAATGTTGTCTTCTCTTGATCCTTTGGGTCAATAAGAATCTAAAAATAACCCGAGAAGCCATAGGGAACAATCGTATTGGTTTTTCCCCCAGTCTTATCTGAGCATTTGGATCCATGTAAGGCTATGGGAAGTGGTCTTTTCGGGTGCTTCATTCAATTTCTATTGTCACAATGCTCACTTCACCCCGTGCACCACAACTCGAGGATGTTTCAATTATTTATCATCATACTTGACGAAGGTTTTGCCACCTTTCTTGGTACTCTGTGCACCGGCTTACCCATGGGCTGTCTGAGATCAGTTAAAATTAGTCCGGCGTCAAGAAGTTTTTCAACCTCTTTTTTGATGACGTCGTGGATCTTTGGGTTTACCCGTCTTTGACTCTGAACTGTTGGTTCGTAGTCCTCTTCCATAAGGATTTTGTGAGTACAAAACTCTGGATCAACACCCTTGATATCGGAGAGTTTCCAAGCGATGGCTCGCTTGTGGGACTTTAGAACCTTGATAAGAGCTGCCTTCTCCTCATCCTTGTAAATTCTTTTACAATTATGCGGGGCAACTTGTCGTCACCTTCTAAAAATGCGTATTCTAAATGAGGTGGCAAGTCCTTAAGTTCAACCTCGGGAGGCTCATCAATTGATGATTTAACGGTTTTAGCTTCAACAACTTTAAGTTCTTTCCGGATTCCGGGCGAATAATCTTTATGATTCAGAAGAGGAGGTAACGGTTCACTATTGAGAAGTGCTTCCAGAATAAGAATATCACCCTTTGGATCATAGTAAGTAGCATCAATTTCTCGTGAAATTTGGTCGTCAACGTAGAGGCTATAAAAGCATTGGCTTCTTCGAGAAGGAGAAAATCACATATCCCGAAGGGAGTTAGTGTTGGTGAAGAATTTGAAAAACAATTGGATCGTAATTCCAGAAGGATTACCGTATGCAAACTGAATTAGAAAAAACCTCGAACTTCTGCGAGTATTCTTCACTTGCTAATTCAATGACGTTGATTCGGTTCGCCGGTCAATATGATTGTAATTAGCCCGTGTATCTCGAAGTATGGTCCAGATTGAATGTGTGGCCTCTTTGACCAAAATGAAGGGCTTGTTTCACCTTTCGTAAACATCTATCAATGCACGGGACTGGTCTTTAAGAAACTCCTCCCGAGAATTAAGTACTCGGGGGTCATGTTTTCTTTGGTTCAAATCACGACCACGAAATCTGTGGAAACTAGACTTTCCCACCATTAACGGACTTTTCTTTGGCGATACGATGTTTTGGTGATTGACAGTCGCTGCTCTAGCGTCATGCAAGTCGGCGGTTAGTTCGGGAAGAGGAGAGATTCTTTCCAGATGGAATATGGGCTTAAGATTAATGCTTGTGCCGAGATCGGCAAGGGCGTTGCATGTATTTAATCCCGAAAATTCACATGGAATAAGAATTCGGACAGGGTCTATACGTTTTTTCGGTAACTTGTTTAGGATGAACTGCTGAGCAATTTCGTTCTATGGAGTTCTAGCCATTTCAACCTTCAAAAATAAAAAAAACCTTTTCTTTGTTTCCGATTAAAGTTTTTAGAGTCGAGGAAATTTTGGCATAAGGGTCAAGGCAATCGTAAAGACTAATGCGAAACTCAAATCTCTAAAGATTTCGTAGAATTTCTCAATTTGATCGTTAGCTTTTTCACGGCGCCTTTCATCATTTCTTCTTGAAGGAAATGGAATTGACGTTCTTTGGTTAGGCATCGGAGCACTAACGGGAGCAACATCGGGCTCAAAAGTTGGATTTTGGGATTGGACTTAAACTACCGGAGGTTGGACGTCTTCGGTGCTTCCGTTATTAGTAGGAAGCATCGTATCCTTTGTAACCTCGGTATCACGATTCATTACTTTCGGAGAAGAAGATGAAGTAGAAGGAATCGCGGGTCCTTGATATGCAACACCGCTTCGGGTGGTAATACCCTTCAAGTCTTCCTTCGGGTTAGTAACGGTGTTACTAGGGAGAGTTCCCGAACCTGAAGTAGAGGCGGTGTTAGAAATCACGAACTTGGAAAGCATGTCCGTTAAATTGGCCATTTGGTTTTGCAAGGTTTGGCCTTGGTTTTGCATATTCCTCAGAACTGCATCATTAGCCTTGACGTAGTTGTCAAAATCAGTTTTGGACACACCATGGGCTGGGGAAAGGAGCTTGGTAAGCTGGGGTTGATTAACCTTAGGGTCGGTAAATTTGGTTTGTTAAAATTGTTCCCTCAGTTTTCGATTGTAATTGTTTTACCCGATTGAATTGCTTTGATTATTTCTGATGGTTTTGAAGGGAGGGTAAAACGAGAGGTCGAATTTGATTTGCTAATCTTTTGAGGTCGGTAATACGGTATTCCTTGTTGATATTTGCCGCCAGCGGCTTGTGACACATACTCTTGGATATTGTCACGATAAAGTTGCTATTGGTGCTGGACATTTTTGGTAAGAATGACCAACCCCCAAAGTTACACAAACTTTGCTCGGACCGCTTTTACGGGAGCTGGGGTTTGGTTTTTCTTATCGAGAATCAATGCTCTAACCATATCTTTAAGTTCAGCAACATCGGATGAAACTGCTGGGGTAGAAGAGCTCGTACTCACTTTGGCAACGACTGCCTTGCTTCGTGATTGACGAACTTTGGACTTGCTCTCGATGATTTTTAAGGCCATTCTAGAGCGCATTTTATCAAAAAGTACCACACGTAGTGGGGATTCAATGAATCTTGATCATTCGAATTTAGGGCATTATAGGAATGTATCGAGTTGATGCAAACTCTGAAAACCCATGATGGGGGCATCCCTTAAGAAGATTCATTGAATCCATTTTGGTCACATGCTCGTAAAACGTTTCATCAAATTTTTGTTGAAATCTCGTGATTTCATTTTGAAGATTTGTTGTTTTAGAGGGAGGGAAGAATTTGTTAATGAATTTCGAAACAAGATCATCCCATGTAAGAATCGATCGAGGGGGTTCTTTTTCAAGCCAAATCCGGGCGGCTCCCTCGAGGGAAAATGGGAAAAGCATAAGCTTAACCGACGTACTCGGGACGTTCGGGAACTTCATCGTAGAAGTGATCTTGTTGAAATATCGGATGTGAGCATGTGGGTCTTCTTTATCATGTCCAAAAATTGCTTGTTTTGAACAAGATTAAGTAGACCATGCTTGATCTCAAAGTTGTTCGCGGTAATTTCGGGAACAACGATCGCATCCTCGTAACCCTCGGTGGGTGCTTCGAGTAATTGCGCCATAGTACGATTATCGGCCATCGTAACTATGGGATGATTGAAAGTTTCTTGATTGTTATTTGGTTTCTCAAGATTGGGTGATTCAACAAAGTTTGTCGGACTTGTGTTGCGACGTTTTTCGGGCTGAGATCAGAGTGCGCATGCACAAAAGTTTGAAATATAAAAGAGAAAATTTACACTAATTTTTTTTTTTGGTTTTTCAAAGATTTATTCCCAATGTATTTTAATGGACAATGAGGTAGGACAACTTCAACCAAATTATAATCTACTTACTTCTCGTTGCTCTCAAATGATAAGCGTCACTGGTGAGCGGGGTGTAGAATTAGCGCGAAGCTTATTTTGTCCTTTCGGGTCGTAGTTCCTCGGACACAACCCCTCCTCTATACCCATTTTTAGTTTGTTATTCAGTACGAGGTGATCCGTAGTCGTAAGAGGACACAAATGGGAGTTTTTATATCTTTTGTTCGATGGGGAAACCAACAATTTCACCGGACATTTATTATGATATACTCATTTAAGGAATTTTTATTTTGGTTTTTTTACCAACTTGTGAATTTAAATTTCTTGATTAAGACAAATGTTTTTATATTTTTGGTTTTTCTTGTTTTTATAAATATATGCCAAAAAAGAAATGAAAAATATTTTTGTATTTTTATAAAAATAAAAGAGATATTCACAAATTCAAACACAATTTGTCAAACGTAACGATAATTCGTTTCACAGCCTCCCCGGCAACGGCGCCAAAAATTGACTCGCGAAATCTATTTCCTTTTTATATATAAATAAATATAAATTAATATAAATATATAACAAGGATCAAAATCCACAAAATCAATGAAACCGGAAGTAGTATAGAATATTTCCGGGTCGTTAAGTCCCAACGAGGCTTGAATGGAAAATCGAATGACGAATTGATACTTGATGTTTGAATGACAAAGATTTGGATTCGATTTAAAATGCACAAGCAATTAAGGAAAACCTAACAACGAAGTATTAAAGATTTTAAACCTAAAATGAGACGGGATTTAAAAACACGAGCTAATATAAAAAACTAATTATCAAAAAATTAATACCCTAAAGTGGATAAAAATGCTTACTGTTTAAGGAGTTTGAGTCAAATTAAGTAATGGTAAATGGAACAGACAAGTTGGGCACCTAAACCTAATAAGCAAATTTAAACAAAGATAAGCAAGGTAAATAAGCTAGAGCAGGCCTAGACAAATCTAATAAGCTAAACTAACCTTAAATAAGCAAATTCAACAAGCAGTTAAGCTAAATTTAAGCAAGAGAAACTCAGCAGTACTAACTTAGAGTTAGTACTACTAGCTTAGAGTTAGTACTGCTAGCTTTGAGTTAGTACTGCTAGCTTTAAGAAAACACAATGCAATAGGAACTTAGCAAATAAGCTAAAACAGATATTTAACTATCCCTAATAAGCACTCAGTCTTAAGAATAAGCAAACTTGAATAAACCTAGAATGAACAAATAAGCTAAAAAAAACTTAAAAAACAAAAACCAACAATAGGCTAAAACTCTTGAAATTACTTTGAAGAGGCGAATAAACTTAAATAAGCTCAACTAAAGACAGTACGAAATGGGCACTCAATCTACTCTAACAAAACTAAGCAAAATTCTTATATAAGCAGAATCATAATAAGCTAATATAGCAAAAAATGAACTACACAGTCTAACAGTATTAAATACCAGTACTCTAACTACCTGTACTAACCTGGAGTTAGTTCTGTTAGTTGTAAATCCCAATAGAGAACTAGCAGTACTATCTTTGGGTTCGTACTGCTTGTTCGAACACCTTTAAAGTTTTCTAAAGGTTCATTCTTTTTTTATATTTCAAGCTGGTTTGACCTAAATTGTCAAAACCAAAGGATTATCAAATTACAAAGTAGCACTTATACGCTCGATTTCATAATAATATGCACTAAAATAAAGCTAATTTCAATCAAACAGTATTAACTAATCATACTACCAGTACTAACTAAGAGAGTGCACAATCATTTTTTTTAAAATAAAGTCTAAAATAGGATAAAAACGAAACATCATAACAAAGCATAAAACTTAAAAATAAATAAGTACTATTAAGCAGATCTACAGTTAATAAGAGATAGTCGAGAAGAGAGACTCTACAACAACCTTGCTTAAACAGGGCTACTCAAGCTTTTACAAGCTAATCTACAAGCTCTAGCTTGTCAAAAACAAGCTAGTAGTGTCCATAAGCCCATCCATTTCTGGCTTATCATCCATAAATATAAGCTGTGGTATATTTTTTTTTCTTGATTTTTTTTCTTAACTAATTAACTTTTTGGTTTACTTAATTAAAGCAGCTTATAAATAAGCTGTATTGAGAGCTTTTGAACACAAAACAACACAATTAAGAAGCTTAACACTTGGAATTGTAAATTGACTTAAAACCTCAATTTTACATTAAAACTTGAAAGTGTTACAAAGCTGAAAGTAAAAGCTGGAAATGACTTTAAAAACTAAAAATAAGCTAAGTTATATTAAAAATTAAGCTAAGATTTTTGCTAAGATAAGATAAGCTAAGATAAACTAAGATGCCTTAAAGTCAATCGGTGGATGACATGCCTTTCCATATACAAGCTGTTAGGATTATGAAAAAGACTCGGTCACCCCCGTGTATCGTTTAGTATAGCATAGCTCGTAGTTAGAAAGTAAGCGTATGGCTTTCGGTATTGGGCCGGGTCTTTTACCTAAGTGTAATCCCATACTCAAGCCCATAAAGCTCACAAACACTTGTATATAAACCCTTTTTCCAGCCATGGGAAGGGGTTGGTTGTTCTTTTTATCACATTTCATGCTATTGCATTTTCTCTCACTAGAAACCTCACTTTCTCTCTCTAGATAATTAGCCAACCCAATCATCCATGCTTGTGTTATGATGTCCAATATACTACAGAATCTAACAAATGGCATGGGAGGTTGGGTCATGTAAACTTCAAAAACTTAAACAAACTTATAAAGGGAAACCTTGTAAGAGGTTTACCTTCAAAGATTTTTTTAAAATGACCACACTTGTGTTACTTGTCAGAAAGGAAAGCAACACAAGGCCTCCTGTAAGGCCAAATTAGTGAGCTCTATTAGCCACTCCTTACAACTTCTTCATATGGATTTGTTTGGACCTACATCTGTAAGGAGTTTAAACCATAAGACTTATTGCCTGGTTATCACTGATGATTTTAGCAGGTTTAGTTGGGTGTTTTTCTTAAGAACTAAGGATGAAACTAGTGGAATCCTTAAGGACTTTATAAGACAAATTGAGAACCAATTGAATCAAAAAGTTAAAACTATTAGATGTGATAATGGTACAGAATTCAAGAACAAGGATGTTATTGAATTCTGTGGGTCAAAAGGGATCAAGAGGGAATACAGTAATGCCAGAACTCCACAACAAAATGGAGTTGCTGAAAGAAAGAACAGGACCCTTATTGAGGCTGCTAGGACCATGCTTGCAGATTCATTTTTACCTAACACTTTTTGGGCTGAAGCAGTTAGTACTGCTTGTTATGTTCTAAATAGGGTATTAGTGACCAAGCCTCATAATAAGACACCTTATGAACTTTTAACGGGTAAAATACCAATTATAAGTTATATAAGACCTTTTGGGTGCCATGTGACCATCTTGAATACCATTGACCACCTGGGCAAGTTTGCTGGAAAATCAGATGAAGGGTTTTTAGTTGGGTATTCTCTACAAAGCAAGGCTTTTAGGGTATACAATTTAGAAACCAAGAGAGTTGAAGAAAACCTGCACATCACCTTTTTAGAGAATAAACCAAATGTTGCAGGGAAAGGACCAACTTGGCTTTTTGATCTTGATTATTTGACTGATTCTATGAATTATCAACCTGTAAGATCAGAGAATCAAGCTAACAAACATGCAGGTCCACAAGAAGCTAATCACAATGCAGGTACAGAAGACATTATTGATGCAGGGGATTCTGAAAAAGAGGATGAATCTGCTCAAGACTGCTTTGTACTGCCAATATGGTCTTCTTATTCTTCAACAATCACTCCTGAGTTAAAGACAGATGCAAAGAGAGAAGGTCCAAGAGAGGAAGAACAAGTCTTTTTGGATGAACTTGAAAGACTTAAGAGGCAAGAAAAGGATGCTAATAAGGCAGCTGAAGCTCTCAGGAAGGAGTTTGCATAAGAAACTGAGAATTTGGTTATACAAGCAGGAGCTGCTAAGGCTAGCAGTACTAACATTTTTAGTACTGTTAGCACACCAGTTAGTACTGCCAGTCCTCATGATGGACTATCTCTCTCTGATCCAACCAATCCTGAACAAGATGATTCAGAAATACCTCCACTTAAGGACATTTATCAAAATACAACTGATGGTATTTTTACTAATTCATCTTATGATGATGAGGGTGCAGTGGCTGACTTCACAAACTTGGAAAGTTTTGTGAATGTTAGTCCTATTCCCACATCAAGGATTAACTCTTCTCATCCTTTAGCTCTTATTCTAGGAGATCCAACCTCAACAGTTCAAACAAGAAGCAAAATGAATAAAAGTTCTGGAGCCTATGCTTTTGTTAGCTATGTTCAAAAGCAAAGGAGAAATAATCATAAGGACTTCCAGATTGTTTATATGCTTTGTTTCTGTCTTACAATGAACCCAAGAAGATTTCAGAAGCACATGAAGATGAAAGTTGGGTTGAAGCTATGGCAAGAAGAATTGCTGCAGTTTAAGATACAAAAGTTTGGACAACTATGTAGATTTTGCCTTTTAGAAAAGGCTATTGTTACAAAGTGGATTATAGAAATAAGACAGGATGAAGAGGAGTTGTTTTCAGAAATAAAGCAGGGTTAGTTGATCCAGGACAAGGCAATAGGAAGGTATAGACAAAGAATAAGGTTTTATGCTCCAGGCCAGGATGAAAGCCTAAGGATTCCTTTTTAGCCTATGCTCTTACATAGTCTTCATAGTCTATCAAATGGATGTAAAAAGTGCCTTCCTTTATGGAAAAATTGATGAGGAGGTATATGTGTCTCAACCACCACGTTTTCTAGATCATAAATATCCTTAGAAAGTCTATAAAGTTGTAAAAGCTCTCTATGGGTTACATCAAGCTCCTAGAGCCTGGTATGCTACTTTATATACTTTCTTGTTAAAGAATGGATACAGAAGAGGAACCATTGACAAAACTCTCTTCATAAAGAAGGACCAACATGATATCATACTATTTCAAGTTTATGTGGATGATATCATCTTTGGGTCTACAAAGAAATCTTGGTGTGATGAATTTGAGGCATTAATGAAGAGTAGATTTCATATGAGTTTCAATGGTGAGAGCTCACTTTCTTTCTTAAATACAAGTCAAACAAAAGCAGATGGTATCTTTTATGAGTTCAGGATAAATATGTTGCAGAAATCTGAAGAAGTTTTGACTTGCAAATGTTAAGACTGCTAGTACACCTATTGAGACTCAGAAACCTTTAGTCAAGGATGAGGAAGCCAGTGATGTGGATGTCCATCTTTATAGGTCCATGATTGGTTCTTTAATGTACTTGACTGCTTCTAGGCATGATATTATGTTTGCAGTCTGTGCCTGTTCTAGGTTTCAGGTCACTCCTAAGTCCTCCCATCTAAGTGTTGTCAAGAGAATTTTTAGGTATCTAAAGCAAAACCCAAAACTGGGTCCTTTGGTATCCTATAGTGTCCCTCATTTGACTCTAAATCCACTTCAGATAGTGACTATGCTGGACAAATCTTGACAGGAAATCCACAACAGGAGGTTGCAATTTCTTGCAGGAGACTCAATTTTTAGCAAGGCAAAAAGCAGACCATAAGTGGCTACCTTCTACTGATACAGAGGCAGAATATTTGTTGCTTTGCAAAGCTGTTGTTGGAAAAAAGCTTTTGTGATTCAAAAATAAAATGTTAGAACTATTGTTTCAATTTCATGAAACATAAAGATCACATTGATAATGAAAGCACCATTTGCATTGTAATAACAGTAATTTCAATTCCAAAACAAAGCATATTGCTATAGGCAGCCACTTCATAAGGGATGCTTATTAGGAAGAAACTATCCCAGGTCTTAAAATCCACACTATGACAATGCCGGATTTACTAACGCAAGGCATTTGATGTTAGCAGTTTCATCTTGGTTGTTTTCTATTAGGATGATAAAACCGTCGAAGCTCAATTGGTTTAACGGGAGGGCAATATGATGTGTTGTATAGTTTGTATCAGTGTTAATTATAAGAAACAATTAAACCATAGTTGATTGCAATTCAAAAGGTTTGATGGCAGTTTAGAAGTCATTGAGAATAGATTTTTAATGGTACAGGAAGCACTCCTGTTACCTACATTGATCATTCTTTGGTGGCAACAATTAAGTACCGACAGTGCAAAGTAGTATCGCTAGGCAAAGTTTATAAAACTGCTATAGAGAACGTTGAAGAATAATACCGCCAAGGGGTACAAAAGCTGTAAAATGGAAACGGTTCCTTGAAAATAGGTTTCCTAAACCTATATAAACCCATCTCATTGCACAACCTTACGTAATCACCTCACATTAACTTTCGTTTATACAAGCCCTAACTCTCTCTCAACGCCGATCACTCATTAGACCTACAATGTTGTATTCTTAGATTCATGTCCTAAATCATATATATGTTCGCCTATCTAGAGAAGACTTATGGGAATGCCGAGTTTCATGAGATCATTCATTTTCTTACGCGTGGTTCCATTCATCATGCTCTCACTATACGTCTAGTTGTTCTACTACTTTGTTGAACAGTTTGGACGTCTGCTAAGTCCAAAAATAATCAACATGTTAGGCACATTACGCAAAGTAGCTCTGGCAACCTGTTCTATCTCTGAAGCCATCAATAAGAAGTGGATCTTCTTTTTAATGATGCAATGGATAGAATCATACTAATCAGCTATATTTGATGCCTATACAACTATGGGTATGAGGGGGAATTAACATGTGAACATTTAACAAAGCTTGTTTTCACACCCTAATGGAGGTTTTTATTTCATTACAATGAATCATTGTATTAGTTCAAAAAAGCACCTCTTGGATCAAATTCCATACAATATTTGCCAATGCTGTCATTTGCATAACATCTAATCAGAAGAATAATTTTTTCTAAATTAATTTTGATGGTATGCATAGACATTTAGATCAAAGAAGAAGTTTGTAATGTACCCGCGTTTTATATTCCAACTTTTAGATTAAACAAGCTAGCTAATGTACTTACCTTAAGCATTTTTCCTATAAATGCTTTGACAAGTAAAGTTTTTTCTTTTATGGTTAAAAAGGGTAAACATTTCTTAGGGAAAGTCACCCCTTTATTTGCTTCTATGTTGGTACAACCAACTGAGGATGAGGGTGCCCCTTCAGAAAGACCATCTGAAGCACAACCTATACCCTCTCCTATTCACACTAGTGAAGTACCTGTTGAGCTACAGACTGACCCATTCCCTAGACCTTCACCTTCTACTACCATGCCTGATTCTATTCCAGAAAGTTCTGGTGGGAATCTTGGAGGTCATTCATTCAGTGATAAATCCCTTTTAGGGAATGAGGGTGAAATGACACTCCAAAGTGTCTATGATCTTTGTCTCTCTTTATGTGCACAGGTTTCAGATCAAGCCAAGGAAATATAACACTTAAAGGCACAGATCAAAAAGCTCAAGAAGCAAGCTAAACCTGTAGTCAAACACCACAGAGCATGGATGAAGAGTGTCTCCTTGAAGCAAAGATTAACAAGAAAGAGATCCTCAAAGAAACAATAGGTGTACAGAGAGTCTGTATCCAAACAAGGGAGGAAGTTTGCCAAAGGTGAACCTTCAATCCATAAAGATCCACTATTTGATAAGATTCCTGAAGATACACTAGATTATATGGAGACTGAGGATGCTCAAGATGTGGGGAAGACAAGAGATGTAGTGGATGAAGAGAAGGAGAATGATGAAGATGTACTTAGTACTAAAGATGTACTTAGTACTTCTCAACAAAAAGTTAGTACTGACAAGGAGAAAGTTAGTACTGATAGACCCATAGTTAGTACTGACGGATCTAAAGTTAGTACCGTTAGGCAGAAATATAGTACCGATGAGCAAAATAAAGGTACTGATGATCAAATTAAAGGTACTGATGAGCAAAGTAAAGGTACTGATGATCATACTGAAGAAGGAAGTGCTACTTAAACTACTCAACCACCTACTTTTACAATATTTCGAGTTGATGAAACAATAGCTCAGGTTCTTCTCAACATGAGTCAAGCCAAAGCAGTTTCAAGAGAGAAGGAGAAAGGTGTAGAGTTCAAGGATATTGAAGAAACTGACAAACCTAGGCCTACTTCAATAATATTACTTTTGACATTAAAGCCTCTTCCAAAGATTGATCCAAAAGATAAAGGGAAGAAGAAAATAGAAGAGGAGGATGAATCTGAAAGTGAATCTGATGGTATTCTTGAAGCTGAGAAGAAATTTAAACAGCTTGCCAGTTGAGAAAAATGCAGGAATAGTACAAGAAGAGTGGAATGGTGAAGAAGGAAAGAAAGAGAATTAGCTGAAGAAGAAGCTACAATGAGCTCTCATAAGAAATTATAAAGACCTAAAGGTAAGAATTGAGGCCTGATAGAATTCTTGCTGAGAAGCTTCAAGAAGAAGAAAGGGAGCAATTGAACAATAGAAGAAAAGCAAATTTCTTTCATGACACAATTTCTGCTCAAAAGAAAATTCCTTCGTAACAAAAGAGCAGAAGCTATCAGGAACAGACTATAAAGAATCAACTGAGAATCAAATGAAGACCTACCTGAAGCATGTAGAAACTTTAACATTCTGATTTTAAAACCAAGAAGTTGAGGAAGTACAATCTCTGTATGAAAAGATTAAGAGGTCAGATGAGATTTCATTTTCTATTGGGTCTGCTGAAGATGGAAAGACTAATCAAAAAGATGAATGAAAAAGGAATTGATTCTCCTAATGAATGAAATGGTCAAGGAGGAAATTAAAGAAAGAAGAAAGTACCTAAGAAAGAGAAAACTGGTACGATGCAAAAAGATGTAAGTCAAGAAAAACAAGATTCAGACAAAACACTTCTGAGGATGATAGTGAGAAAGAGAATGATGAGCTGAGATTATGTTTAACAATAGCTCCAGATGAGGACAAAGAAGTGGATTATGAAATACTTGACAAGAACTATCCTATCATAGAAGGGAAAACTGAGTATCTTGGAACTAAACCACAGGTTGATAAAGCTAAAACACTTTAAGAGGAAGATTATTCAAAATGTGGTTGATTAGAAGCAATGACAAAAGAGATGCTTAAGTACTCTGATGAGGGTGCTTTCCATATTTGATAGAGATGATTTGAATGTTGTATATCAACTGGTGATGGACAGATATCAAGATGAGATACCTGAAGGATTTGATAGAGTACTTTGGGGAGATTTGATGATTATGTTCAATCCAGATGATGAAGATAAGTTTTGGAACTCACAGCAGGATTGGAATGTAGTAAGTTGGAAGTTACATGGTTCTTCAGGGGTACATACTTTAATGACTGAGGCAGGATTAGTCATTCATATGCTTGTAGAGAAAAAGTATCCTTTGAGAAAGAAAGTACTGTTGCAAATGCTAGAATTAAAGTTGGAATCTGAAGAAGACAGTACTATGGCATTAGAGTTGATTAGATTTGTCAAGAAGCTAGTTGCAGAGTTAGAACCCGAAGACTCTGATGATATAGGAGGTATCTTTGAGTGGTTGGTATTCAAAAAAGCACACAACAAAATGGTCATCAGTTCACCATGCTTAACAGGCAATATATAAACGAACTGCTAGTCCCATAAGCAAACTGTCTTGTGGTAAAAGACATATCAAATCATTTTTGGTTGACAAATTACCAAAATTGTAGTTCTCAACTCACCTTGCTTCATAGTAAGAGTTGCTTATTCCAATAATCAAACAGTTCTTTGTTAAGACTAATCAAATCTGTTTGATTAGCAGCTAGATTGCTAAAACTATATGGTTTATCAATGCACCATGTTATGCCAAGAGCTTGACTATACAAAAAGCATACGGTATTGGTAAAGACAAATCAATTCCGTTGATGGTTATAGTTTTTACCAAAAACTGTATTAATTAACTCACCATGTTTTAAAATGAATAGTAACTATCCTAGATGCAAAACGGAACTTTAAAGACATCAATTAATCATTTATGGTTGGTAGTTTGCCAAAAACTACAAAGCCAACTTAGTTGGATTGTTGCTGAAAAGATGTTGCTGTGTTGCTAAGAAGACAAGGTTGCTGCTGAAGATGGATAGTGTTTAAAAGATCAAGAAATGGTAAAGTGTTTAGATACATCCTCTATAAGCTAAAGAAGATAAATCTAAAGAAACATGAAGTTAAAAGAGTTTAACATTTATGTTTAAGGGAGGATTGTTGGGAATTACGTTTTCCTAACTTAGTACCGACAGTATTAATAGTTAGTACTGATAGTTATAGTTAGTACTGACAGTACAAAATATTAAGTAGCAGAGCAGTTTTAGTTAATAACCGATAGTAGAAATTAGTTAGTACCGTTTAAGAGATATGTATGAGATACTTTAGGAAAAGATATGTGTTATCTTTTACGCGTTTTGTAAGCCTGTTAGGGTTTATCCTTGGTCTATAAAAGGATCCCTCTTGGCATAATTAGAGAGATGAGCTCAATACATCTCATACAAATCATATCTCATAGTTAGTAATCTGTAATCATTCAAAGCAGATTAATAGAAATTATTATTTAGTTTTTCATTGTTCTTCTTAGTACTTGTGTTAAGATTCCGCATTAACACATAGTATTCATAGTCAGTATTTCTATGTAGTCAAATTGTATTTATACTTCTTGGCTATCATCCTTAATAGGCTGCAGAGATCTATTCAGTTTGGGACTCACAACCTTTGATTAGGTTTTGAGCAGGTTTGTAGGATTAGATTAAGCTTAATATCATTTAAGTTAGAACTTTGTTCCTTGCGACCATTGGGGGGGAGGGGATATTTTCCCTTTCACTTAGATTGTTAAAATTTAAATTCCAAAGCCTTCAAAGGCTTGAATTTGTGATAGGTATCATAGACACTCAAATCGGGAGTTGCTAGTGCAGGTTTGTCCCTATAATGAACACATGCAAGTTGGGTTTACCCATTTGGTCATTTGCATCAGCAGTAGTAACAGCAGTTACTACTGCTGTCTTTTTAGCTTCATTTTAAGCTAGAGTTTTTAGGATTTAGAGTTTAAAATTTAGTAGGGTTATAGTTATCATATAACTTAATATAGATCAAAACTTGAATTTAAATTTCTAGCTTATAATTTAGGGTAAATTAGCTCTTAAAGTTCATAAAAATTGCAAAAAGCCAAAAATAGTAGCAAGTAGATCCTAGCTTCTAAATTTAGATTTCTAGCTTATAAGTTTGGATTTTATGATTTGGATTCATAGCTTATAAGTAGTTTGTTAAGATTTCAATAGCTTAAGTTAAATAGTAGCTTATTGAGGATTTTAGCTTAATTTGATTTTGAGCCTTTTAATACTTTTCCTGAATTAGCAGTTTTGATCTATAGATTTAGTAGTCTTTCAGTGTTATTAGGACAATTAGCTTATCAAATTTAGCTTATACACATCATTAGCTTTTTAGAACAGCTTTTGTTTTTTAAAATGAGCTTAAAATGAGTTGTGTGCAAGCTATTAAGTGAAACCTAGCTTTCTGGTTTTATAAGCTTACTTCCTGAAATAGCTTTTTCAAAAGCTTTTTGAGAGCTTATTTTTTAGTTTCAGCTTATAGTGATTTTATTAAAGTAGCTTAAAAAGTTGTCCTTAACAACTTTTGTTCTTTAAGTTTTTTATAAAAACCAAAAAAAAGGGAAGTGGAAGTCGGGGGTGAGCAAGACTCGAACCCCCGACCTCAACCACACCCCCTTTTCCAAAACCCCTTTTTATAACACTACACACACCACACACTACCGTTGTGCCCTTGGGTCTTTTTCATAAGACCCTTGCACAAGTAATTCTTTATACACGTTTTGGCTTAATAAGCCTAATAAGCTGTTAAAGCTTATTTCGCAGCTTATTTAATAAGCTGTGATCTCGGGCTTATTTTTCCTAGGATTTAAATAGTTTAAGCTATTTTCTGTCATTTTTCTAGAATTTTTAGAGTTCATTTAGTATTTTTAATCATTTATTTTCATTAAAAACTTTAAAAAATCATAAAAAATAGAAAAATAATCAAAAAAATAAAAATATTTTTTAGAAAATTTTCTTTTATCATTTAGAACGTAGGAAAATTAGTTTGACTCTCGTAGGTTTATTTTTGAGCATTTTAGCTTTTAGGGCTCGGTTTTCGATTCCCGTTATTCGTTTTTGTGATTTCTTTCAAATTTTATCGTTAAGTTTTCAAATTTTGCAAATCCCTTTATTTTTACTCATAGAATTAGATTATTAATTCAAATTCTAGGTTAAGGTGCTAATTAGGGTTTATATTGTCATTTCTGATTTTCGTTCGCGTGTTTAGTTATTTTACTTGCATTTAATTGTTTTTAGTTATAGAAAATCAATCAAAAAGTTGAAAATCATTCATAACATTGTCCAAACTGAATCGAGGGTATCAATTCACATTTCTTTGGGATACGACCCGGGGAATCATACTTCCCGGTTAAACGTATTATATTATATATTTTTTGTGTTTAAATTGCATTTAATCTTTGTCCTCAAGGATTATTTGTATATTTCTATAAATACTTTGATATATTTTATATACGTGAAATTGCTATCGATCAGTTGCTGAAAAAGTTGATATCTCAGAAACCACTGTCACAGTGGATTCACAAATGATGAAAAAGAATGACGTTTGATCACAACAGATCAAGCCTTGAACCTCAATGTCAGATGACGTTTGAACACATCAGTTTAAGCCTCGATCCTAAATATCAAAGATGACGTTTGAACAAAACGGTTCAAGCCTCGTACCACAAGGTCAACAAAAGTTCCTACAGCAGATATGATAATCATGACATCAATGATAGAGTTGGAAAGTCTAGTCTATTCGATCATTTGTTCGACGAATATTTCAATGGAGAAAATCAAGTTGTTTCAAAGTCTTCTGTTGTTACTACTGCTGATGCATCCGATAAACGTCAACAACAACCAGATTCAACTTCATCTACTTTAACTCTAGCAACAACTATCTCAGCTGATGGAAACTTCGACTT
>BQNB010025440.1:1874-37563 GCA_026074375.1 Tanacetum coccineum
GCAAGCAAATATATATATGACAATCATAAATGCACACATATACATTTTATGCAATAAACATCCATCATCAACGCAATAAATAAAAAAAAAATGTTAAATCCATTATAAGGGATAAAACATAAAATTTGGCATTAAAGCCATTACATGATAAGCTTAAACTAGAAAATTGAAGAAAACAATTAAAAATCATAAATCTTAGGATAGAAAACATTTTCCCATATAATCCGAGGGTTGAGGTGAGATAGTTATGCGGCTAATGCGGAAAGTAAGGTGGGTGTGAAGAAGAGCCGAGGTGGTGTCGAATGTATGAGAGCATGTAGTTGACACGGTTTTAGAGCATTTGGATTTCATGCGTTATGGCTACAACATAGACAAAACATGTTATGGAGGTGAGGCATGTCATTTGGATGAACAAAATCTAAAATGTTTGGAGGATTGGGAAAATCTTAATTTCCAAGATTTGATGATGGATGGTGAATGTTTTCAAGTGGAGGTGCATTGTTGTGGAGGAGAGGTGCGTTGTTGTTAATGTTAACAAACAAAGGTTGGGTTGATGGCAATGGTTCAAATCCGGGTGGTAGATTTGGAAAGCCAGGAGGTGGTCGAGAGACACGTTGTGGCAGAGATGGATTAGAAGGGCCTGGTGGCTAATTATCCATGGTTTGAACATAGGGATCATTTGGTGACATTTGAGGTGGAGGAAGTTCTTGAGGTTCTAGTTTTATCATAATGACAAAACAAAGTTTAGGTAGTGGTGCAACGTGAGTTGGTGTCGGAGACTCACTTGGTGATGATGAAGAGGTGTAGTGTGTGTTTTTGCTAGAGATGGATTTTGATGGAGCTTGAGGTGGTGAAAGGGATTTATTTCTAGGAGGAGGTGAAGGAGTTCTCTCATTTGGTTGTTCCTCACTTGAGGATGTGAGATTGACATAGTTTGGATACGTGACACTCATTCTTGTGGGTTTTCTTTTGAAGTTTGGTGAATTTATTTTGGATGAACTAGTCATGGTTATAAACTAGCAAGACTGTATATGAGAAATGTGGAGAAAATGTGAAGAAAATGGCGTTTGAGGTGTGATATAAAGAGAGAGTGGTTATGAAATTGTATATAGTGGGTTCTTGGATTATATGGAGAACAATGTTATATCCTAATGTATTAAGATCCCACATATAGAATATAGCATGGTTATAAGATAAAGTAAAAAAGTTAAAAATCAAGAATTTGAATTTTGGTACCTGACTGATGACGCTATGGATCGAATCTACCTAAATAACGAATGGAAATCTATCATAAGTAGGATCCGTGGACCGCACAACTTTAATAAAAATGACCAGAACAGTATTCCTTACCCAAAACATTAAACGATATTAACATGCAGCAATCATTATCAAATCAAACCAAATAGACATAAAACAAACGAATACCAATAATCCATAACCCACAATAACATCTAGGTGGTTACTAAATTTTACAACAAACTCAAAGTTTCAATTTATCCACTATTCTAAAATCCATATTCAAATTATGTCACATACCAACAAGATCATATAGTTATAGGAGTCCAAGCATAATCATTTTTTTTTGCTTTCTCTAGGTCCTGGGTAGGCTGGTAGATAGGTGCCAACATATCATTTAAAAGCATTTAAACATTTCTCTCTATCTCGTTGCGCTTTGGTTAGATCCTATGATGAGTCGTTGTTGGTTGGGGTATAAGGTTAATGATTCATGTTTTTAAATTTATATTTGCAGACTAAAAACCCAAAAAACAACACTTTAACGGGCAGTGTAACAAATTAGTAGTAGTTCTCGTGGTAAGTAGGGTGTCGAAACACTTTAAGCGAGTTAAATATATTTAATTTAATATAATCTTGTTATCTATTCTATTCAAGTTTAAATATACTCTATATCTGGGAACCGAAGAGTTAGGAGAGGGACCTATGTCAAATAGTGGAAATCGGCTAAGTTCTAAAAACGAGAAAAAAAGGGAGGTTTTCAAGCCTGAGAGACTGCACAGTTTGTGTTGTGACGGTGACAAAGCATTTCGAAGGTACATTAACCAGGAAAAAGGCCCGACGAGCGCAAGGCTAATTACGGGATAGGAAGAGTTCGGAGAAACCTTAATATACAGGCGGGAAGCTTGGGGTATTAGAGGGAACCATATTAGGGGTGGAACGTGCAATTAGAAAGTTGTTTATTTAATAAGTGCAAGTGGATGGTATCTTATCTCGGTGGTTCTTCTCTCGAGAGTGGCATAGGTCGATTCTTAAAGAGGAAGGAGGCGCTTGAGTGAGCATGTACAAGTTCGATTGCGCTAGAGGAGGCATGAAGATCGCCATCATTTTAGTAGGATCGTTGTAATTTTGTTGTCATAATTTCGAGAATAGCAATCTTTTTCCTTCTGTCTTGCATAAAGTCTTGATGATTTTAATTCATATTTATTTCCCTATGATTTTCTATTATTTATTTTTTCCTTTTTTTTATCTTTATTTTGTCTGACATTATATTTCTATATCTATCCGATAGGATTATAGTAATGAGCATATATAGTGATACTTCTTGATAGTTTAAATGAAAAATACCCCTCTTAGATTACAAATATTATTCCTCTTTTACACTCACAATAAAGGATAATAAATAATATAGAAAAGAACCACACCTATTTAACAAGACAATGATAAATGTTAAAAAAATTACTAACAACCAAAACCATCAATCTACTCTCGACGTATAATGCCTAGTTACGCTTAATGAAATATATACACTAGTAATCTATCTACGACTATACCAATAGGAACCAGAAACGTTAAAATGTTGAATAAGCTATGATCATCCATGCTAGTCAAAACAACATACAATAAAACCTTTGGCAGTATCCAATGTTAACTTATATCTTAAAGCACATGTAAGCGTATTCTATGCGACAACAGACTATTCAAGAAGGACAATTAATTGGGCGTAAACTATCATTCTAGAACATATCAAACTTCACTATATGAGAAGAAGTACTATCACTGACCTCTATATGATTTTTTACTTGGTCGCATCACTAAAGTCCATTTTATAGATAGGGTATATCGCGCCATACAAAAGCGCGAGTACAAACAAGTATATTAATTATTTAAACATAAAACAAGCATACAACGATAAAATCTCACAGAATCCATACATAAGCAAACAACCAAACATAATCAAATCTTACCATAATAAATAAAAAGGACTAGATACCAACAGAAGTAATCAATAGCCTCAAACATCATAATAAATAAAAGAACAATCTTTTAGCCTATGTGTACAACTGACCGAGAGTATTTTATACGTAATAATATCCAAAACACAAAACCAAATAAATAAATTTTTTAATATTCAGGATTATAAAACTATACTTTTATTTTACTACTTTATTAAATAGGATAATTTTATCTTTAATACGATAGTTCTTTTCTCCTATCTTGATATTTTGTATATAATCTTTGTCTTCTGTTTCCTATCTCTCTGCTCTTTTTTCACCTTCTGCTTTGATAGATTGACTTTACTCTGGTTTTTAGGTACTCGAGAATTTTTGATTTAGCACATCTGGATAAAACATTCATTTTTCTGAGTTTTTCTATTTTTTTTAAACATAGGTCTGTAGACATTGTCGAGTGTTCAGATATGAGCGGATCCAAGTTTGAGTTGGATCGCAGGCATATTGGGATGGATTTTCATGGAAGTAGGGATCCTACTTTGCTTGATATTCTTCTCAGAGATTTTTAATAGAAAGTATAATATATATATTATACTGGGTCGTAATTGAAGTTTTCCTCTCTGTCATTACTTAGGTCTTTTATTGATTTTCTTATATTCCTTCTGTGGTCGTTTTTTGGTGAATTTTTTGTATAGATCATCTGATCTTTTTTATGTCACTTGTATTCTTCTCTCTGTAGGATTTCGGCTGTTATCTGAGTCTTTTTCAGAATAGTTAATTAACATTTTTCAAAATATTTCTAGATTTTTTATACTAGCTTTTTCTCTGAATTATTTTGGCGCATTCTCTTTTAGCCTTATTCTGTTTTGTTTCCAATTCCTAATTTTACTTTTTTGTCCTTTATAATTTAACTTTGATGCAATTCTCTGAATACTTATTTTTTTCGTATTTTATGATATTTTCAATTTTCCTTTTGTTATCTTTGTCATTTTAATCTTCTTATTCTTTTCTATTATTTGAGTTTATATTATCTTATCTTATTATTAGGAATATTATTTGATGTCTTATATTTAATTTTATATGTTTTCATTTTTTGATGTCATATCATTTCTAAATATTTTTTCTCTCTTTCTCTTATTTTTATTGGATCCTATTCATTTGTGGATTGTTCGTTGCTTTTCTTTATCGGATAGTCTTTTACTAGACTAATATTCTTTATTTTTTTTTTTTTTTTATTCTCTAAGGGTTTATTCTTCTCCCTCTATTTTCTTTTCCTAGGATTTTTTTCCTTGTTTTTTTATTAGATTATGTCTATTTTTTTTATTCTAATTTATTTTATTTTTCTCTATTTCTTCAATTATTGTATCTTTATTTATCATCCATTTGTACATCTTATCTCACTGTAAACTTTGATTTCTAATCATTTTCTTTATTTTTCTATTTTACCGTCTCGGACAAGTCTTTAATTATTAGGAACATTTATTGTTCTAATTCTGACTTCATTTATAATCTACTTTTCTTCTAATACTCAAAGTCTCGATTCTATGTGGTAGTTTACATTGTTATCTGTGACGTTAATAATTTTTGTTTGTGTTACTTTCAGCTCTCACATATGTTCTTCTGTTGGGTTTTTCGAGTTTTTTTTTTGGTTTTGTTTTTGGGGTTTTTGGTTGGACGTTTTTTAGAGTTATTGTTTTTGTCTATATTTTCTATTTTTTTTTTTTTTTTTTGTTTTTTTTTATCCTTATCTCTTAAGCTTTTCCTTTGTTGGCACTAATGGTATTCCATCTTCTACGTATCTTATTTTTTATCTTTTCACCACGGACGCTATCTTTAAAAGTTTGGTCTAATTATGGTGAGTTAAGTCAATTTTAGTTATATGAATGTGGTATAATTTTATGTTGTTTTGTTTCTTGTTTTTGTTTTTATTTTTGTTAACTTGGTTATTTTAAGTTTATTAGAGTTGGAAGTTGAGTGCGGTGCGTTTTAGACGGTTAGGTTGGGTATTTTCATTTTCTTCCTTTTTTACTTAGTCAACATTTATGGCGTGAGTATAATAACGTGGAACATACAAGCAGGCAATATAAAAAAAAAACACGCCGAATACAAGAAAGAAAAAGCTAAAAAAAATAAAAATAAAATAAGTGTCCATACCAATTAAAAAAAACTCTGCCCCGCAGTAACTAGAAAAAAACCAGTCCCGCAGCAACGCGCGGTACCTTTGCTTGTTTTTATATAAAATGAGTATTTTTAATGGTGATACACTGATAAGGGATAACCACTAAAGCTGAAAGGTGATGAAAGTTATGATATGCTTAATGAAGATGTAAGGTTGAGGTAGAGATGAAGATATATGTGACTATTGTGTCTAGTCTAAGATACCAAACAACTCATAGTAAAATCCATTTACTGTAGTTTTTCAAAAACAATTGTCTATCTTTCTTTCTTGTATCTCGAATAGATAAAAAAACATTGATTTCTTTCTCAAAGTTAGGGGTAGCAATTTCTGACCCGACACAAAACCCGACATGAAACCGACACGAAAATTAACAGGTTCGGGTTGAGTCTAAATAGATTCCGGGTCCGTTTTTGGTCAACCCATCTAACCCGTTTATTAAACAGGTCAGGTTCGGATTGAGAATAAATTAATCGGGTCTACCCGCCAACCCGTTTAAGATTTTTTCCTTAAATTAAAAATTATATATATTTTATTATACGGGTTAAATTGGTTAAATGGGTCGATCCACATTGGCCACATACCTATTTAACATGTTTAATTCGTGTAACGTGTCAACTTTTGTATATAAATCGAGTTAAATGGTAAACCTGAAACCCTTTTAACATATTCAACTCGTGTAACCTATTTAACCCGTCAACCAAAATATATATACGGGTTAAACTTTGTTTTGGGAAGAAACTTGGCATGGGGATGTTGCGTTTAAACTTGTGTTTCCAAGGGCTTACGCACTGGAATCTTGCAAAAACATTGATGTTGCTTCTAAGTTATCTCAAAACAGCTTGGCTTTCACTTTCCGTCGTGAACCTAGGGGAGGAGTGGAGCAAGATCAGTTTGATTCTCTGAAGGCGATGGTGGAAGGTACTTCTCTCGTAAACATCAGGGATAGATGGATTTGGTCCTTGCAAAGTTCAGGAGATTTCACCGTTGCCTCAATTAGAAAATTGATCGACGAGTTCACGTTATCGGAGGTCTCTTCTAGCACTCGTTGGATCAAAGCGGTGCCTATTAAGGTAAATGTTTTAGCTTGGAAAATCAAGTTAGATAATCTTCCAACTAGATTGAACATTTCTCGTCGTGGAATGGATATTGACTCTATTCTATGCCCTACATGCGGTAAAGCGGTGGAATCAACTAGGCACATCTTCTTCACTTGCCAAATTGCTAGAGATATCCTTCATTTGATCACCAGCTGGTGGAATATTCCGTATATGGAAGTTTCTTCTTATGAAGAATGGTTGGTTTG
This sequence comes from Tanacetum coccineum, assembly GCA_026074375.1. Lineage (NCBI taxonomy): Eukaryota > Viridiplantae > Streptophyta > Magnoliopsida > Asterales > Asteraceae > Tanacetum > Tanacetum coccineum. Next base: position 8,542 of record BQNB010025440.1, read on the forward strand.
GATCTTGAGTCTTCGGCTTTCGATCAATCATAAGCGTATTTTTGAAGGAGTTTGTTATGTGACGTGGTGGCATATTTGGAACTTCCGTAATAAAACTATCTTCGGTTCTGAGTCTCCATCAAAGGCGGCTATTTTTGATGAAGTGCAATCTAGATCTTTCTACTGGTGTCGTTACAGATGTAAAGCTTATTTTAGTTGGATTGAGTGGCTTAAAAACCCTCACCTTGTCACTTTGTAATCTTCTAGCTCCTTGCTAGTTTTTTATCTCTCAATAAAATTCGCCGTTCAAAAAAAAATACTACTTAATTCTTGTATCTTAAAAATAATTCATGATTGTATAGTTACTACTCCTAATACTTTTTAATACATTATTTCTATGGACGAAAATAAATTACCCTTCATATAACCTATTTCAAAAAGAATTAGTGGTGCAACACCTGACTACAAACCCCTACAATCAGAGAATAACACAACATAAAAACTTGGATCATTATTCAACTTAACATCAAAGTAGTGGTCTTCTTTAATAATTATCACTACTAATAAACTAACAAAAAAACTAAGTAATCAGGTGATAAAAATATTTGTTTGAAGCTGAATATAAAGACCGCAAAATAGGTGGGCCTGGTCGGGTCACGAATCATGGGGCCGTGTCTAGTTGGGTATTTTTAGGAACTTGGGTTTAAATGGGTTCAAGTTTAAACCCGTTGAGTAATTGTTATAAATTTTATTTACAATCAAATAACGGGTTAGACTCATCGATAACATTTGAGAAAGTCCTATTAGATTCATCCTCTAATAAAGTGTAAATTACAAAAATCGTTCTTGTGGTTTGGTCAAATTGCACGTTTCATCCGTATAGTTCAGAAATTGCAGGCAACATCTTTATGGGGAACTGAAATACCCATCTAGAATACCCTTCTAAAAAAGAACATATATTTTATTTTTATTTTTATTTTTATTTTTATCTATACTCTCTTATAAAAGACAGTTTTTTTTCAGCCCCTAATTAGTTTTTTCTAAATATAACTCTTCACCTCCAACTGACACGTGTCAATTCATTTTTTTTGAAATCGTCCCTTCAAATCCGGAGGTTATCAGTTTCAATTGTGTAAAACAAATATCCTCATTCACATAATCATTCAATTCGGCAATTAATGTTAACTCATTCAAAATCCTTTCCATAATATATACGAGATCCCTTCAAAAGCATATCTTCCTCTCCGATTAATATAACACACACAATTGCAAATCAAAACATCAGCATCATTCTAAGATCCTTTCAAATTCGATCTGTGTCAGTTAGAGTTGCAAATCCTAACCGGTTTTTTAAAAAACCGGTTGAAAAAACCGTAACCGGTTTTTTTTAACCGGTTCGGTTAAATATAACCTAACCGGTTAGACCGGTTATCGGGTTTTTTCCCATACCGGTTTAAACCCGGTTTTTTTATTTTTTTTTTAATTTTTATTTTAAATTTTTTTTATTTTTATAAACCGTGAATGTTATTAAAAAAAAACGGTTTTAATACTCCGGGTAAAAAAAAGGTCAAACATGGAAGTCAAACTAAGCCGTTTTCATTTTTTTTTTTTAATACGGTTTTTAAACGGTTTTTTTCGGTTTTTTAAAAAAAATTACCACGGTATATTAAGCGTATATACCCGTTTTTTTTGGTTTTTTTTGTTTTATGATGATTTTACAAGGCTATGGCTTAGTACTATAATTCTTGTATTGGGGGTTGGGGCTTGAAAAACATTAACAACACTCACTATGCTCTTTTTCTCTCTAATCGTGATATATATTACTCTAATTTCTCAAATCACCGCTATAATGGAAATCACATTCACACAAGCATCCACTAATGCCTCCGGTTTACTAAGAATATGGATTCGAAAAATTTACACAAATAAGATGTGGTGCGAATTGTCCAACTACGAGAAAAAGGCGATGTTTGGTCTAATATTACGATATGGTGTATTTTGATCGATGGGGTGGAAAAGGAGAGTTGCTAGAAATGTTATGAAATTTTATACCCAGCGTCTAAACTACACTCCAGAACCATAAGAACGGTTTTGTAATGAGGTTAGCCAATACTGATAAATCTCCAAGGTACCTTTTGGTGCGTGAGGTCAAGTTTTTATATTGATAATGATGGGCGTCATGACTTGATTTTACGAAGTTTGTAATTCAACATGCGCTATCTTAACACTCCTCTCTTCTCATTTCAACCACTTCGACAACGAACAAGCACGTACGGAGATCAATCTTAAGGATAGGCTAAAACAGCTTGGTATCAAAATGTAAGTTGTTACTACTTTAGAAGTGAAGCTTTTAAATTATGAGGAACCGGCGTAAAAAAGTTTTATTGATGGTTTTCGTGATTATAAATTATGGTTTTTTCAATAACTACGGATACTGGGTCCTCACACACTTGGTACGGAAAATCTCTTTATTTAGCGTTACGGCTCATGGTTTAATCCGAATCTTACAACGCGTTTTTTAATGAAACGGACACTTGCTTTTTTTCTATTTGGTTATCATCTACGGGATTATTTTAAGAAAAATTTACATGACACTATTAATTGAATTTAATTTATCTGATAAGTTTTTTCGATTTCAACTTGATATGCATTCCATAATACTAGAGCTATGGATTTGTTTAAATTAATTAATAACCAGTCTTAGATGGTCTTTTTTTTCATTCACGTTGTCGGTGCCATGTTATAATTTATCCGTGAGCAGGCATTAAAAATATGTGATAGTTTAAGGATGAAGTTATGGGTTTATTAGTAACTATATATAGTGTCGAGTAACGAACGGGACAATGAACTATAGAAGTTTTCGTAAACAATGTGTTGAAGAACCCCTAGGACCTTGCTATGATAATAAATACTAGGTGGAATTCTACTTACATGATGTTTGAAAATATATTACGACAACGTGAGACTTTAAACGCTTTTAATGAAAACCTTGTTATTAGAAATTAAGTCCGTTTCGAAATAAGCTTGCACACCAAGTTTGGGATTTATCATAAATGATTTTAACACTATTTTTTTTACAAGTTTTTACACTAAGTGGCAACAACTACTATTTTCGGATGTTTATACCCACTAGCTCAGTAGTTTTAAATTCAAAATTTATGCTATGTCGGAGTAAAATTGACAGAATTAAAAACCTTCACCCCTCAGTAAAATGTTTTAGAAGAATGGTTAAAGTTATAAAAAAGAAATTTGTAAAATTTTTTTTGCTCATTTACACTTTGGTTTTTACTTGTTCAGCGCACTTAATCCCATGTTTAAATGTTGGAGGCGATAGATCTTTATAATACAAGATATAATGAAACTATTTAGTCTTATCTTTGGGTTAGAACCGTGACAACCCGACCCCAACTATATTTATCTCAAATTTTTATATTTAACGGATAACTTTAAATTAATTCTTTAGTATTTATGCATCAATATATGGTCAAATACAAAACCAAATTGTTGATCAATAAGGGGACGGATCATCCGTAATGGCAAGTGACATTATATAAACATTTATAATTAGTTCTTATTTAGAAGACGTAAAAGCGGTCAACGGTAAATCGCCCCAACAAGCGAGTTGGGACAATATTATGGCTACAAACTATTTTATATCTTTACGGCCCGTAGAGTTTACATACTTTTGACATTTGGCTTGGTGGAAAGAAAGGGAAAAATCCAATTTCAATTTTACATCCTGCTATGGCACGTCGACTTATTACGGTCCAAGCTTTTCGGTCGGTTAGCTTCCGAATCGGCTCTTTTCTATTTGCGGTAGAATTTAGAATTATATCGGAAGAAGGTCAAGAATAACCCCCGAATCCGTGGAAGTTTGTGTATGTTTGAAAGATTATTTGGACGGAGTAGATTGGGTACAACATGGAAAATCGTTGGACGGGTCAATTTTGCAAGTAGTTGAAGGAGAAACTATAAGCAAGAGAAGAAGTTGAATTAGGGACTATCACATCCGATACCGAATTAGATGATGGTGAGTTTGCAAGACTTAGATATTGAACACGTAGATGTTAGAAGATTTTTTGGATGATTTATGGATGGTTATAAAGCGGGTAGACTTGGCATTGCGAACGCTCGACATACTTGACTCACTTGAGTACACTATATGTTTTCCGGCGTGATGGCCATGCGAAGACGACTTGTATTAGTATTCTATATATTTTTAGTTGTATTATTTGTATCTGTTTAAATTAAAGTTATGATTGTATTTTTTTAGTAAGTTTCCGATGCAAATAAAAGTTTCTGATTGTATTTGTTTTAGTATGTTTCCGGTGTATTGTTAAATAAATTGTTTGATAATTAACAAGTTTATTAAAATAAATGTTCGAAGTTTTAATTCCGGAAAAACCGAACGGTATAAAAACCGATTTCCGAAATTTATAACCAGAAAAAACAAACCAAACGGTAAAAACACAGATGATTCCGAAAATTTATAACCGAAAAAAACCGATTCCTAACATTTATAACCGAAAAAAACCGATTTCGAAAAAAACAAAAAAACCGAAACCGGTTATTAGAAAAACCGGTTTTTTTAAAACCGGTTTTCTAATAACCAAAAACCGGTATTAACCGATTTTTTTGCACCACTACTGTCAGTTATCAATTCAATTCGTTCTACAAATTTATTGATTTGCCAGTGATTTCTATGCTATCCTTGGTAACTATCGCATTTATTCAGGTTTTTTTAAGGGATTCGATTGAAATACCGTAGTAAAGCTATTTTGATGTGTTGTTTTTATTTTGGGTTTTATTTCAATTCATTTGTGTGTTGCTAAACCCTAGAAAAAATTAAAGGAAATCACATTCATAAATTAGTTTTTATAATTTGCTCCTTTCGTCGATTCAATATATAATCTTCTTTTTCCTCGCGACTCATGAGTTATATTTTACTAATGATATTGTATTTTTTTTATAATGATAGGTTTCAGAAGCCATACATCTATTCGGGTCCAAATTTCATTCTATGATGATGTAAGCTTTTAGTTTTTTACTTGATTCTCTTTTTCCAATTTCGTATATTAGTTTTTCTTTGTTATTCGTTATGATTTATATTGTGTTTTTTATGCTTTTTTACTACCATTTAATTTTCTATACATGTTTTTATTATACTTAGCACATGTATATCATGAACTTACTATGAACATGAACAGCTTGATGAAATACTCAGTGAACATCAGCATCATCATATTTTGCTAATTACAGCTAATTTTGTTTATCGGTTTTATTTGATATATCATCCCCTTATTTAGCTCATTTTAAATTTACATTTAACCTAAACCCATTCCTATATATTGGAATGGCTTAAGATGTTAGTGTTTATTTCGGTGTGGTAATACCTATAGTGAGTATTTGGATTTGGTGTAACTGAAATGGCTTAAGACGATAAATTTGGTGAGTAGCAATGTCCTAGAGGTGTTCAATACCTATAATGAGTACATGGAATTGGTCATATGAATGCAAGATCTCTTACATTTAGTTTTCTATTTGAATTAGGCTGGTATTAGGGGTGTTTGGGATTGCATAAAAATTGTCCATTTGTTTGTTATGTCTGAATAAGCTACTATTTTGTATTATGATAAGTAATATAACGTTGCTTATTGATGTTACGTAATCCATCTACCTAAAAATATTCTATAATATTAAGGCCTACCCTGTTCGAAAAACCTATATTTGTCATTCTCTTGATTTAAATATATGTTATGTGCTAAAAAAAGACTATAATGTTTCGTGGTATAAAGAAATTATGCATACCCCTGGTCAAAATCCTAAACCGAAATTTGTATTTCTTTTCAGATCTATTAGTCTCCAGCATCACAGCAGCGGTTTACAATAGTGAGTTATGTAAACGGCTTAAAGGATTTCTTGCAGTATGGCCGTATCGAGCGCTTTATAGCAACGGCTGATTTTGAGGAATCTTGAATCATGGAACATTAGGTGTGTAAACTAATTTTTCATTTCCTCATATCAATATAAATCGTATCAGAAATTGAAAATAATATTGTAGGGTCAAAATTTTAAAAGGAACGAGCTTTTAAAAGGAAACAGGTCAAAATATATTTATAAATGTGATGTAGATGCGGTCAACGAGCGAATCAACGTGACAAATACGCTTGACGCTTATTTTGCGACAACAGATTTCTGTGGCGGATTGGGCTGAAATTCGCATGGTCACTCGAAAACGGCCCAACGGTCAAGACTCATTCCTTAGCTATGAGCCCTGTCAGTTTTGGGCCTTTTGGGGTCGTTTCGAGCCTCAAAAGGGCGTTTTTCTATTTTTAGGCTATATTTTTGACATAATCAATTATGTTTTGTATGATATTTTGTTTCCTTTTTATTTAGAACTTATCCTCCTTTATAAGGACGATTTTAGGGTTGTCTCTAACAGCTTTTGAGAAACCTACAAGTTTATTAAATAAGAGAATTTCTCGTTTTGAGAATTTAGAATTAGTTCTTGTGTTTGTGTGGCTTGTTTTTATATTCGATCTGCATTATTTGGCATTAGAGCTTTTAGGTGATCATGGAAACACGTCGTAGAAAGAAAGTTGTTGGGGAACCAGCACCTCCTGCTCGTGATCCTCGTGTTGTAAAGACGATTGAAAGGCTGCAGCAGCGGATCCAAGAACTTGAGCTCCAGCAATTACGATCGGACTCGCCGGCAGAAGAGGCGAAAACTGAGCCCAACGTTTGGGACGATGAGTCAGTGGACGTCAATCCTTTTAGCGGAGAAAAACCTAGGTATGTTAATCGTCTTTATCAACCCTGTCGTAATGATCATGCTGTAGATCTCGACGATAGATATCGCGATGATCCTATTCACAGTCTGGGATTGAAGTTGAATAGGTGTTTGATGTGCGGGATATCCCTGACAAACTAAAAGTGAAACTCGTGGCCATCAAGCTTTGACAACATGCTTCGTTATGGTGGGATCATGTTAATAAGAGGCGACGAATTGAAGGGAAATAAAAGGTTGAGACTTGGGAAAAGATGAAGAAACTGATGAAGGCTAAGTTTCTATCAGAAAATCATCGTCAAGAGGCTTTTCTTGACTATCATAATATGTCCCAACAGAACATGACTGTCGAAGAGGTTATTAATGAGTTCGATAAGCTTCGTATGAGGTGTGATGTAGTTGAAGAAGAAGAGCAGGTTGTCATACGGTTTTTGGGAGCCCTTAAGCCTGAGATTGCTGATATAGTAAGTCTTCAACCTTATTGGACCTATACGGATGTTTGTTGTTTAGCTTTAAAGGTTGAAAAACATATTAAGGCAAAGAGTAAGGGTTCGACTAATCGTTTCACTAGTCGTTTCACCCCATCTACCAGAATCGTTTCCCATATAGCACCTAAAGCCACCACCCCCACAACCTCGGCTGCAGGTAATACTAGAGAACGTATTGACAATGCCCCTTATTTTTACAAGTGTAGTGGGCTTGGGCATTATGCACGTGACTGTCCGAATATAAAAACACTAGCCTTCGTACCTGATGATGCATGCCCGATTTATGATACCGATGCAGAATCTGAATTAGATAAACTAGGTGATGAGTTGGTATATCCTGATCGTGGAGAGGTGTGGGTTATTCAGAGAGTCTTAAATATGGTTGTTTCAAAATTTGTTGATGATAATTTGTGGCTTCGTAACAACATTTTTAGAACCAAGTGTACTTTCAAGGGGAAAATTTATGATATGATTATAGATGGGGGCAGTTGCGAGAATGTAGTTTCTACATATATGGTTGAGAAGTTGGGAATGAAGACATAAGACCATCCTGAACCGTGCTAGTTAACTTGGTTAAAAAAGGGAACACTGTTAAAGTCAGTAAACGTTGTCTTGTGTAGTTTTCTATTGGTAAGAGTTATAAAGATGAAGTATGGTGTGAAGTTATCCCGATGGATGCGGCTCACATTCTATTAGGGCATCATTGGCAATTTGATAGGAAAACAAAACATGACGGGTTCCAAAACACTTACAGCTTTAAGAAGGATGGTGTGAACATTACTTTAGTTCCTTTTGATTTTCGTCAGACACAGGCAGAGGGTTTTAATTTGTTTATGAAGAAGACTGGTTTTGAGGGACTTATGAAAACCAGTCCCTATGTGTTTACACTTGTGGTTATAGAAGAAAAAGAGATTATTAGTGAAGCTCCCCTATAAGTTCAGCCATTGCTTAGGGAGTTTACTGATGTGATTCCTGATGACATACCCCCTGGATTACCAGCTATGAGAGACGTTCAACATTGCATCAATTTTATTCCAGGTTCCGCTATCCCAAATAGACCAGCTTATCGGATGAATCCGAAGGGGTTTGCGGAGCTTCAGAGACAAGTGACCGAGTTGCTGGAGAAAGGATTGATTCGGGAGAGTATGAGTCCGTGTGCAGTACCTGCCTTGTTGGTACCCAAACATGAGGGGACTTTTCGGATGTGTATTGATAGTAGAGCTGTGAACAAGATAATGATCAAGTATCGTTTTCCTATTCCACGATTGGATGATCTTCTTGACCAGCTACATGGTTCTACCATTTTTTCTAAGATTGATTTGAGGAGTAGATATCATCATATTTGGATGTGACTTGGAGATGAATGGAAGACAGCTTTCAAAACTCGAGATGGACTGTACGAGTGGATGGTTATGCCCTTCGGACTGTCTAATACGCCGAGTACATTCATGCGCCTTATGAATCAGGTTTTTAAACCTTTTATTAGTTACTTTGTTGTCGTTTACTTTGATGATGTTTTGATATATAGCAGCATTCTTGAGCAGCATTTGTCCCATCTTCGGCAAATATTTTATGTTTTACGGGCTCAAAAATTATATGCTAATGGGAAAAAGTGTCACTTCCTTGTGACTGAAGTGACTTTCTTAAGGTATTTTGTTACTGGAAGCGGCATAAAAATGGACCCAACAAAAGTTGAGGCAATTATTAGCTGGCCAACACCTTTCACTATTCATGATATTCGCAGTTTTCATGTGTTAGCGTCCTTCTACTGGCGTTTTATCCGAAATTTTAGTTCTATAATCACGCCCTTAACTAAATGTATGGAGGGTGGTCGATTCATGTGGACAAGTGAGGCTGCCAAGGCTTTTGACATTCTAAAGGCTAAGGTAACCGAGGCTCCTGTTTTGGCATTACCTAATTTTGATGAAGTTTTCCAGTTTGAGTGTGATGCCTCTAGAGTGGGCATTGGTGGTGTTCTAAGTTAAAATCAGCGCCCAATTGCTTTCTTTAGTGAAAAACTGAATGATGCGAGACGCAAGTATTCCACTTATGATAAGAAATTTTATGCTATTGTTCGTAGTTTAGATATTGGGCGACATTATTTACTTTCTAATGAATTTGTCCTGTTTTCTGATCATGAGGCTTTGAAATTTATTAATGGGCAACATAAGCTGAAGCCTCGCCATGCTAAGTGGGTGGAATTTATTCAGGCTTTTTCATTTGTTATTCGACATAAGGTTGGGTCGGATAATCAGGTTACAGATGCGCTCAGTCGTCGTCATTCATTAATTACCACTATACAAATTCGAGTGCACGGTTTTGATTCGTTTCGTGGGCTTTATTGCAATGACCCTGATTTTAAGGAGATATAGAGTAAATGTATAATGGTCCTTTTCAGCAGTTTTCCAAGCGGGATGGTTATTTGTTTAAAGGTGCGCGGTTATGTATTCCTCTTTGTTCTTTGCGTAAAGCTATTATTTTAGAGGGTCATGCAGGTGGATTAGCAGGGCACTTTGGGCGTGATAAGACATTGGCCTGACTTCGTGAACAGTTTTATTGGCCCAAGATGGAACGTGATGTCAACATGCTTCTTGAGAGGCGTCGTACATGCCACATTGCCAAAACTCATAGTAGTAATGCAGGTTTGTATACTCCTTTGTCTGTTCCTGTTGCTCCATGGGAAGATGTCAGTTTAGATTTTGTTTTAGGTTTGCCTCGTACTCAGCGAGCTAAAGATTATGTTATGGTAGTTGTTGATCGATTTTCGAAGATGGCTCAATTTGTACCTTGTTCGAAAACGTTTGATGCTAGTCAAGTAGCGAGGTTATATTTTGCAGAAATTGTAAAGTTGCATGGTGTTCCTAAAACTCTTACTTCTGACCGAGATGTGAGTCATTTCTGGCGTACTTTTTGGACTCGTTTGGGGTCTAAGTTACAGTTCAGTAATTCCCATCATCCCCAAACTGATGGGCAGACTGAAGTTGTCAATCGAAGCTTAGGAAATCTTTTGCGCAACTTAATTGGGGACAATGCCAAACAGTGGGATCTTATTCTTCCACAAGTTGAATTTGCCTATAACAGGTCGGTTAATCGCATCACAGGTAAGAGTCCTTTTGAAGTTGTGTATGGACGAAATCTGATTACTCCTATGGATTTGGTCTCTGTTCCAGAGGTAGGTCAGTTTAGTGAGGAAGGGGTTGACCAGTCTGAGCATATTCAAGAGTTTCATCGGTCGGTTCAAGAACAAATTATTCGGCATAATAAACAATACAAGGAACACGCGGATAAGCGTTGTAAACAGGTTTTATATCGGGAGGGTGATCTAATTTAGATTCATCTTCGTAAGGAGCGTTTTCCGGCAGGGCGTTTTGGAAAGTTGAAACCGCGAGGAGATGGTCCTTTTCGTGTTTTTCTAAAGATCAACGACAACGGGTACAAGATCGAGCTTTCTGGTCATTATAATGTTTCTGCTACTTTTAATGTTGCAGATTTGTTGCCATACAAAGGAGATAGTGATGATGAGCCAAACTCGGGGTCGAGTCTTTTTTAAGAAGGGGAGGATGATGTAGATGCGGTCAACGAGCGAATCAACGTGACAAATATGCTTGGCGCTTATTTTGCGGCAACAAATTTCTGTGGCAGATTGGGCTAAAATTTGCATGGTCACTCGGAAACGGCCCAACAGTCAAGACTCATTGATTTTGAAATGAGCCCTGTCAGTTTTAGGCCTTTCGGGGTCGTTTCGGGCCTCAAAAGGGCGTTTTTCTATTTTTAGGCTATATTTTGGACATAATCAATTATGTTTTGTATGAGATTTTGTTTCCTTTTTATTTAGAACTTATCCTCCTTTATAAGGATGATTTTAAGGTTGTCTCTAACAACTTTTGAGAAACCTACAAGTTTATTAAATAAGATAATTTCTCGTTTTGAGAATTTCGAATTAATTCTTGTGTTTGTGTGGCTTGTCTTTATATTCGATGTGCATTAAAATGAAATGTTGGTGTTCATCTGAGTTTGGTGCCTTCTTGACGTATGTGATTAAGCTAATAAATACATGATACAATCATTAGTGATAATTTATTCTAAGATTATTTGGAAATAATTTGCTTGACGTAGCAATTGATTAAGTTTATGTGTCCAACGATCTCTTAAGACTCATATAATTGCATCTGTTGTTTTTAGATGTACGTCAACTGTTTGACAAAATTCCATAATGAAACTTTTGTTTGAAATTTCTGTTTTAGCGGTTTCATTGTGCACTTTGTATTAAGTCTTTGGTTTGTGATTATGAAATAGTGATTTTAATACATAGCTCAAATGGTTTGCATGAAAAATCTTTACCTGAAATAGTGACTTTAATATATAGCTCAAATGGTTTGCATGTAAAAATACATGTCCATCTTCTGTCATCGGGGCTTATATAAAGCTTGATTAGTTCATACACGAAAATCGTTCACCTTTCTGGCAATACCTTCATCTCACTTTTATCAATATATCAATCATTGATAAGGTTCGAAAGCGGATTCATTTTCAATCTTTTACTTGTGAAATCGTATTCCCTGGTGCATTCAAAACCGAATGTGATCAATCTTGAAAAGATCATCATGGACGAGAAGGTAGTTTTTCTAATTATTACTACGTGTTTCTGTTTTGCATATGGCTTAAAGACGTGATAATATGAACACATGTTTTGATTTAATATTTAATTATGGGTAAAAGTCGAAAAATACCCAAGAACTTTCTAAAATGTCCCGACATGACCAACGAACTAAATTTCGTCCTTACTAGACCAACGAACTTTCAAATATTGTTCTGATATCACCCATAACGTAAACTTTTACCGACACCGTGGCAGTTACCTTCTTTGATGGGACCGTTTTTTTTTTCATTAACTAAATGCTTATGAATATGCCAGATTGGATTTCCACTTCCACCACTCCTTCATCTATACCTTTTTGACCAAAAAAAAGTCAAAGTCAGGTTATCTCTTTCATCTCTCTCATCCTCACCACCGCCTAACTACCATCACCATCCTCCTGACGATAAATGTCATTTTCGTTACAGATCAAGATTCTGTACGTTTACTGGCCGTTGAGGGTTGTGCTGCACTTGGGAAGCTGTTACAGCCCTAGAATATACTGTTACACACATACTTCCTGTCATTGTCAATTTTTCACAAGTGATCTTTTAATTGTACCAACTCCTGTATTATATTCATTCGTGCCGTTTTAATGTTGATGGTTATCCTAACAAGATTTGTGCACTCACTATATGTGGTCTAGTTGAGTCGAATAGTTGTCTTTTTGTGCATGTAATTAACTTGAAACTGTAAAGTTTAGATGCAAACCTCAGCATAAGATGGTGCATATTTTAAAGTGAATTGATAAAATATTTTTCTATCAGGGTTAATATTATTCCAAATAAAGATCATACACATTTGGTCGTGGCAACAAGTGTAGCTTATTCTGTATATCAGCTGTTGAAAATATTCTCTCTGTACACTTTCTGGGTTCTGGTATCTTACTATTCGAAGGGTATCATCTGAATCAGGAGAAGTCATGGCGTGTGCGGTATATGGTAGCTAATCAGTTGTATGAGCTATGTGAAGCTGTTGGCTCTGAACCCACCAAGTATGTTTGGATTTAAACCTACTTTTTCTTCTAACACATTAATTGTTAATTTTATATTTATATTTTTAGCAAAAAATGCCAAAAAGATCTGGTCAAAATGTGCATTTCAACACATATGTGCTTTATAAAGATTTGGGTGATGCATATAGGCTGTTTGATGAAATGCCTGAACGAAACTCGGTTTCGTGGAGTGTTATAGTTGGTGAGTTTGATAAAGCTGGTGATTATATGAAATGTTTTGAGTTTTTTAGGGTGTATGTTAGAATGATGTTTGATATGTGCTGCAATTGTGGAAAAGTGGGTGACTGTTACTTTTGATCTTGTAATACAGAAAAAAATGGTTGTGGTGATGGAGAAGAAATGATAAAAGGTGACGTGGAATAAAAAAAATTAAAAAATTAATGACGTGGATATATAGCCGGTCATATTGATCATATTGTCACAAAACAAACAAGTTCGTTGGTCTAGTAAGGACGAAATTTAGTTCGTTGGTCATGTCGGGACATTTTGAAAAGTTCGTGGGTATTTTTTGACTTTTACCCTTTAATTATTTCTTAAGATCGGAAAAACGTGTTTTTGTTTTGTAGATGGCTTTAAGACGTGATGATATGAATGCATGTTTTGATATGTTTCATTGTGTTTAAACATCATATATGTTAGTATTATTTTGTCAATTAATTATTATAAAATCATATGATAACGCCCAAATTATACATGTTTTCTATGGCGTTATTTGTATATATTCTATCATTTCTCGTGAACTTTCGATACTTAATAGCCTAAAATTCCTTGCAGGTTCACTTGAAGACATCCCGAAGCTAGATACAACAAAATCAAACATTCTCACGATAAAGAACGTATCATTCAAGAAAAGATCATCAATCAAGCTTTATGTGCCAAAAGTACGCCGCACTTACCAATTGTGCGCCGCACTTTCCTTCGAGTCAAAGACAGTCAACATTACATTAACTCATCAAGTACGCCGCACAATTTCCTTTGTGCGCCGCACTTCCCATCTGATATAAAGCATTTATGAAGACTTTAATGCTACTGCATTTACACCCTAAGTACGCTGCACAATCTTTTGTGTGCGCCGCACTTTCTCAATAAACATTTAATGCTAGTGCATTTAATCACCATGTACGCCGCACAATATATTGTGTGCGCCGCACTTTTCATCCAAATTTAGCCTAGAAATAGAGGACGAATTTTCACTCTCAAATCACTCCTCTCATTCTACAAAACACACACACACTTCCATCCTCTTATCCTTTATCCATATAAACACCAAAAACACTTCTCCCTTGAAGAATAAAGATCTAACGATCAAGAACGAAGGCGGTTATCAACCTAGTTATTGAAATAATGGAAGTTTATGTTAAATCTACTTTTGTTATGAACACTCTAGCCATGAGAGGCTAAATCTCTCATGACTACTCGGTGATGTTATGATAATAAATAAGCATTTGGTAAGATCGTGATCTCTTTAATCTCAAGCTTATGTTGCAATCCTATTATATCTTATCTTGTCCGTTTTTACTTATCAACTTAAATTATATAGTCATATTGGTATAGGTCGAAAGACCCGGTATGATCTATGTGGTTTTAAAGATTTGTCTACGATCTTTATCGTTTGTGCCGATAAATCCACTTTAGTAAATTGATAAACAAATAAGCTTTGATATACTAGTAACTGGATTATTTAAGTGACACATTTGGTCTAGTTAACTAAATATAAGTCTTGAGTTAATTAAGTTAGTTTGTGAAAACGTTTTCTAACGAGAAAATCCTTTTTATAAATTAAGGTTTCATCTTCGAGGTCTAATCATTTCCAACGCTTATAAGTTATTTTCAACTACCCGAGTAGTCATCTTTATTATCATAGTAAAACAAAAAGTTATTTTCAAGTTAAAATTTATTTTCTTTCTGATTATTTAAACACTACTCAGATCCCTGTGGACGACCCGGTCTTACCTAAAAAGATTATACTACATACGTGGGTTATACTTTTACCCGCGTGTTTCCCTATAATAAAATCGGTATTTTCAGTCATTATAAATTTAAAGCTTTTGAAACACATCAAAGTTTTTGGCGCCGCTGCTGGGGATTTTTTAAGTTGTTCTGGAGTCAACTCTGGAAAATTACTTTAACTCCCCCTCTTTTTCAAAAATCAATGTACAGTTTTCTGGCAAACTGACACAAACAATTTCTCTCTTGGATGCATACACGTGCTTCCAATTATGAACTTGTTGAACCATTACCTGAACCTGAACGTACTCTGAATCGAAGACTTCGTCGACGAAACAGAAGAGTTCCATACGATCAAAGAAATAATCCACCACAACACCCGAGAACTGTATACCCGCTAGTTCTTAACATCAATCATTTTTGTTACTTCCTTGATATTCTTCGAAACTATGATCTAATGGATGATGAACCAATGTGGGATGCCGACCATGTTGTCGCTCTAACTTCTGGTTCCGCAATCACTATTCCTGAAACCGCAAACGAATTTGCTATTAAAGGTGACCACTTGACTCTTGTCAAAGGAAACCAATTTGATAGTAGAACCAAAACCGATCCTCATAAACACATTCATGAATTCCTCGAAATCTGTAATATGTTTAAATACAGAGATACTGAAAATGAAGCCGTCCGCCTGATGATGTTTCCCCTATCACTAACTGGAGAAGCAAAAACACGGCTGGACGAACTCAATGAAGGAACTATCGAAACATGGGATAAACTTCGAACCACTTTCATTAGCCGATTATTTCCCTCAGCTCTTTTCGACCGACTCCTCGGAGAAATCCGAGCTTTCTCTAAACATGACAACGAATCTCTAACCGATGCTTGGCTTCGTATGAAGGAAATGCTCCGAAACTGCCATGGTCACAATCTGTCCAAAGGCAATATTATAAAAATCTTCTATCATGGTCTCAGCGAAATAACCCAAGAAGTTCTAAATGCCATAGCAGGTGGTATTTTCCTTTATAAAACACCAAATCAAGCTTATCAGCTTCTCGAAGATAAAGTGTTACTCAAGCTCAACTGGGCTAAAAATCAAAAAACCAAATCATCTCTTAAAAAGACCGTTGCTTTCGTCGATGAAGGCAGCAGTAATTCTGATACTGACAAAATTATGGCTCGAATGGATGCCATGACCCTGAAAATGGATGCTCAGTACAAAGAACTCCAGTCTAATGCAAAAAAACAAAACCCGATCTTGATGAAGATGACATACCTATGTCCCGAGAAGAAGAAGCCAAAATCATGCAAACCTTCCGTAAGACTCGTTTTTACAATGATTATTGCGACCGAGACTCGAATCGCGATAATTGGCGTTCAAACGAACGGAGTAGTTATAATCGAGACATATACCGATCCAATACCGACGATAAGTGTTGGGAATTATAGGCTTCTATAACTTAATACTGTTGGTTTAAGTTTGTGCTGCTGCTGAAGATTAGAGAACACAGTCCAAGTCATTAGTACTGCTAGTGTTATAGTTAGTACTGCCAGTACAAAGTGTTAGTACTGTCAGTTTATTAATACTGTTAGTTGTAATAGTTAGTACTGTTAGTTATATAGTTAGTACTGCTAAAGTGATATTCATGAGATATATTAGGAATAGATATGCATTGATCACTTAATACGTTTTGTAAGCCTATTAGGGTTTTCTTGGTGTCTATAAAAGGAACTCTAAGGCATAGATCTAGAAATCATCTCTCATAGTTAGTATTCATAGTTTCAAGATTTTTTTGTAACTTTGATTGTGTTCAATATATTAAAAGTTTAGTAAAGATCTTGTTTTACTATTTCATTGTTCTTCTTAGTATTACAAGCTAGATTCCGCATAGTTTGTGATAATCTCAATCTTAGTTTCTACTATAGTTGTCTTGGATATATCCAATACAACTAAGCTTTAACAAGCTAAGTAAGATCTGTTCTAAAGGGATCAACAAGTGGTATCAGAGCTTGTTGAGAAACTTTGAATAAGAAGAACACTATATCTACCCAAGATCTCATAGTTAAAGAGAAGATGGAATCACAGTCAGAAACTACCCAAACAGTGTCTACACTAAAACTTCCTATGCTCAAAACAGGAGACTATGATCTCTGGAGCATGAGAATGGAGCAATATCTTACTCACACTGATTATGCTTTTTGGGAGGTTATTGTAAATGGTGATGCAACTGCTTCAATTGCATCAGCTAGTGCTGGTACTGAAGGTCCTATTCCTCCTAAAACTGCTGAAGCAAAGTATGCATGAAGAGTTTTATTTAAGAATTTTGTGCCTTTGTCAGTTGAAAGATAATGATGCCATAACCATGCTTGTGACGATGTAGCTTTAGCCATTAAGAAAATTGGATTAATTAGGAGGCTAGAGTGTATTAAGAGTGAAGGGAATAATGATATGTGCCATGGAGAAACCTATGAGAAAGATCATTTACCTTTTAATCATGAATGTACATGTAGGACTTTTGAAATAGCAACTTCCAAATCCTGCATCATAGACCCAATCCAACCCCTTCCACCCTCCACCACACCTAAACCAACTATATTGTACACAACAGATATTAAAATTGTAATTCAGCCCTTCGACGTAATAAACCCTCTTGATAGTGACATTCCCTTGAACCAAATCTCCATAACCAAGAATCGGTGCAATTTGATCATTTCTAAACTTTATCGTACCTAGAATTTTCTACACAAAATTACTTAGAAGCTTGAGATTTCTCGTCATGTGCTTTGAGCACCTAGAGTCGACGATGAATATAATTATCTCTACGAGCTGCAAAAGAATTAGAAGACAATGGAGTATTGGACAAAGTAGATCCCCTAAGTGTTATGGATTCTAAAATATTAGTAGTTCTAGATTTATTTCCTAGAGGCATACTAACATCTGGTTTAACATTCATTGTACTAGTCTTAGGTTTCCATTTCATCCCGATGGTGTGATCTTAGAGTACCACCATTTACATGTCTTACTAACATGCTAATATTGCTTCCTAGTTGTGCTTCTAGGTTTCTGGTAAGTGGGTTCTGAGGTAACTACTTTCTTAAGAGGTGTTGCAACAGATTGGTTCATAGTTCGCTTAGGTTCTCTAGTACTAATAGGTATAGCAATTGGCTGTTTAGTCCTAGTATTCACGCCTTTAATATAATGAAGAACACACATATCATGATTGTCTTTCAGCACACATTTTCCACAAGTAACACAGACAAAGTTTACATTCAAGGTATTAGCATTCAAATTGTCATTACACGCAGTTACTGACGTTTTATTATTAGAAAACTTAAAATTCCTACGGTAGTCTTCTACTTGTTATTTCTTCCCTTGACTATTGTTATGCATGACTCTATCTTCTAATCGATTTCTCTTAAGCTGTGCTCTGCTAACACTAGTAGTGGAAATTACTCTTGTAGGGAAAGACATGTGTTTGTTATTTTTTCTAATGTCTTGAGGCAACTGTGGTGTTCTAGTTTGATTAGTGCAATCACGTTTGTGTTCTTTAAAACTGACTTCACATTCTGAGGCAAAATCTGTGTAGTGACTGGTTTTGGAAATCCTTTCACACATCATTTTTAGTAACCGACTTTGACTTTGAAAAAATTTTCTTTGCAAGAGAATCTGAAAAAGTAGATGGTTTACCCAGAATTGATTATCTTTGACTTTAACTTTTAAAAGCATTCGGTTGTCGAATAACCGATGGTTTTTCAAACTTAGTTTCCACAGATTTTCCTTTCATCTTTTCAATGAGTTTCTTTAACTCACTTATTGCAATGTCTTTGTCTTGTAATTGAGCTTTCAAGTCTTGAATTTCAAAATATTTAACATTTAATTCTCGAAATGAATCTGATTCATTTTGTTTCCAAATTTTTTCATTTTTAATATGTTCTTGACATTGCTATAAGACAAGTTCAAGATTAATCGCATGTTGCTAAAGTGCTTCAAAACTTTTTGACATTGTATTTCTCTTCGAAAGCTCATTTTCAAGACTTTGACATTTTTCTAAAGCTTCTAAATAATCACATTGCTAAATTAATAACTTCAGTCATGTTTAGTGTACAACCAAGTATTTGCATTATGATGATCAGCCATAATAATATTCCCTGGAAAGTCGGTCAATTTCATTCAAATACTGTGTTTTTCGAGTTTCCAGTTGAGATTTGAGAGAGTCTACTTCATGTTCAAGAGAATTAAAGTACTCAAATCAGCAACCATTTCCTCTTTTAAACACAAATGAATTTTTTTTAAATCAACATTGATTTTTCAAATTTGGGGACAAAAATTTCCTTCGATTGTATTTTGAATGAATGGATCTATATGACCAAAATATGGCTTGTTAGCGATTGTTTTTTTGCAACGTTCCACTCCATCAAAAATCGTGTCAACACTACTTTTAATTTTGAAAAGTTCTTTAGAGCTTTTACATTTTTGATCTCATAGTATGGATTCATCCATCTGTATTTCTAACAAAGTTGTGTGTTTATTAAAAGTCTCTTTTGAATTTTTATTCTTAACAGGTGTATGACTCATTTTTAATCTTTCTGAAAAGTATCTTTGTTCAAGCGACTTTTCACGTTGTGGAACAAACAAATCATAAAGATTATTCAAGTTTTTATAATCAAAAGGTTTGATTAAATCACTTAATTTTGATCGATGACGAATCGTGTCGTTAGATTCAGGAGCTAACATTAAAGCAAGATTATCATTATAGCAACCTATATCATATAGACGAGGATTCGCTATTTGAGCTTTCTTGAGGAACTCAGGTTTTAGAAAACTCGTTTTACAATTACGATTAAGCATATTCATCGTCTAAAGTGATTGACCAGTTTTATATACAATATCATCCAAAACTTTGATTTTATTTTCCAAAGCAATAATTTTTTCAAGTTCTTTGTCTTCACGAGTTTTGTGAAACTTATTCCGAGCCTCTTTTTCTTGTGAGATTATGGAGATGGTCTCTTGATGTGCAATAAGCTCCTTTTTCATTTCTGAAATCATTTGATTTAAATCATTAATCTTTCGAGTATATTCATTAAATGACTTTTGAGATTCCATTTTGTATGACATCAAATCACCTTTAGCTTTTGCATAATCAATTTCCACCTTTGACGCATAATTCACATCATGATACCTATCAAGTTCAGCTAGGAACTTCTTAAGGTCTTTAAACATCAATTGATTAGTCTTTGTCAGTTCATTGTTTGCTTCTTTGAAATGGTCATTTGATGATTCTAAACTTTTGTTTTTGGTTTTGAAATCCTCAAAGTTCAATTTCATTTTATCAACTAATGTATTGTTGATGTTATTCATATAAGCTTATTTACAATTTTTGTTGTCATCAATTTTACATTTATTTTATCAATTAAAGAAGCAAGTAAATCACGTTCTCTAGCAAGATCTTCATCTTTACCTAGTCAGCCTCTCATCCGTTATTGCTCATATCTAATGAATCAGTAGTAATATTAGTATCACCATGTTCCTTCATATATGTGACATTAACATATTCAAGTTGCTCAGGATGTTCTCTATCATTAGGAAACATGTTATAGTTATCATCATCATTTTGTACCTTTTGCAATGGCTCAGCATCAAAGATGGGTCCAGAATTATCAGCAGCATCTAGAGTAACCTCTTACAATTCTAAAACTGAACCCCAGATTGTTGTACCACTCATGTACCTACATTCTCCCTAGCCCCAACAACTTTAACTACCCTCTTATTATCATACCCAGTTCCTCTGTTGATTCTTGGAGTATTATCCTGATCTGCTTTACTGGTATTTGATGAAGTTCTAAGGTTTTTGTTGGTAGGTTTGTAGATTTTCTTGAATGATAAAGTGATTAAAGCTATGAGTTTATCAATCTCATTTTCCTTTAACATTTCATCATCTTAAGCAACCATGTCAGGTTCTTGATCATAAGTGGGTGGAGGAGAGTTGACAATTGCTTTACCTTTGTTTCTGGTAACAGCTTGTTGTGATCTGGTTGAGGAATTTTGAGTGTAGTGATTAGGATGGTTTTGAGGATGGTAAACTGGTTGTTGTTAAGCAACAAGTGCAAGTGGATAAGCAGTACGTGCTAGTCTTTCAGCTCATATCTCGTTGACTTCGTTCTGGTGTTGCTTTAGGATGTCATAAAGTTTGTGGTAGGAGACAGTCTTTAATTATTGACTCTGCTTAACAAGCGTCACAAACCTTTTCCATTCTGGTTGTAATTGAAGTAGTATGAATCTGAAACAGTCACTTTGATGAGTCGGTAACATCAACAAGATTTGATCAAGCTCAATTCTTCATCTTTGCTAGATCTTGAGTATTTTGATTCAATGGGGATTCACTTCTCGTGAGGTAAACTTCCTAAATTACTAACACAAATTGGTTTCAAGATCTTGAACATTGATTGATTCACCTTGTTTTAACCTTTCAATAGCTTTCCACATCTCACATGCATTTAGACAAGCATCAACTATGGAGTAGATATCATTATTTATCCCTGTGAGAATTATCTAAACAGCTTCAGCATCCAATTGGTTCCTTATGTCTTATGACACATTCTTATAGTTCTCCATGTACCCTTTTGTAGTGGTTTCTGAACTACCTTATGCAACTAAAACAGTCTTCTCAGTCTATTTGAATTTGTAAGGTGGATTCTGGAGATAATAATGGATGAGTTCATTGTTAAGTTTTGTGTCAATGTGTCTCTTAATTTGGGATTTCCACTGAATGTAGTCACCAGGTGCTAACATTGGTCAATCTTTACCACCTGCTTCCATGATGGCATTGTGAAGAGCATTTGATGTTTGAGTTTGCAAGTTGTTATTAGTATTTAACATTTTGATGTTGTTGTGAATGGATATCGGATCTTAAGTTTTATGAAGTGATTGAGATTGTGGTTTGATTTAAAGTTCAAATTCACGGAATTTTACAAGTCTTGATTAAACCGAGAAAAGAAGAAACTTTTGCGGGATTTTACAAAATCAAGAAGAAACCGTGAAATGTGAAGCTGTTGTGTTGTTGGAAATTATTGACTGTTACATGTCTTTGAAGTCTAAATTAGTTATCACAATAATTGTCTAAGAGTTGTAATTCACCAAAATTGGTCTTGTTTGAAATTGGATTCTACCAAAATTGAGGACCAAAATTGGTTAATGATTGCAAGTTTTATACACGTAAAATATAATATAAAATAATATAATCCCGAGAGTAATTAAGAAAGTCACCAAGTTACCCTTGATAAAATTCACTCTCAAAAATATATATAATATAATATAAAATACGTATAATAAACCGGGCAAGTATGATCACCCGGGTCGTTTCCCCAATGACTCGTGCAATGGAAACCTCGATCTCGTTCGGAATGATTGATTTGAATAAGAAAAGAGATATTTTTGATTTAATTATACTACTAAAATTAAAGGCACAATTAAACAACTAATTAACAAATTAAACTAATTACGAAAGTAAATAAAATGCGACATTTAAGAAAACAAATGCAATTTAAATCTTAAAAATGTAAACTAGATTCCTAAACCTAAATTAATGCTAAAGAAAATTTTAGGGAAAAGAAAAATATTTTTTTAAGGGCTTTTCGGATTTTTTATGAATTAAATACTATTTAATCTAAATTAAATTCTAAAAATAGAAATTAAATTGATAAAAACTAAGAAAAATACTTTTTAAACTAAATTAACTCTAAATTACTTAAAAAGATGAGAAAAACATTTTTTTTATTACTAATTTTTCTATTTAAAAGATTAAAATTTAAAATTAAAGTTGAAAAGTAAAAAAAACTAAAGGATTGAAAATTAAATGATTAAATCTAACTTTGAAAATTAATTTTAAAAAAAAAAATATAAAACTTAAACTAAAAATTATATAAAAATATTTTTTATAAAAAGAAATAATGCAGAAAATTAATTTTATCAAAAGCCCTAATTTTTAATGAGTTATTTTAAACTAATTTAAGTAATTAAACTAAAAACCTAATTTATTATTTATAAAAAAAACTATTTTTATTAAGCTTAACCAATTTAACCAAAACACATGGGCCGAAAGTGACAAAACAGAAAGATAAGGGTAGGCGGGGAAAATTAAAGTTTTATAAAAAACACAAAGTTTGATCAATTGACAGAAGCAGTCCCTTAACCTAGGGACTTAACAGACTAAACTATTAACTAACAAAGGACTTACTATGAAAATTAAAAGGACTAACTGCGAAACTAACAAGGACTAACTATGTAAATTTAAACTAACAGAAACTATATAAAAATATGCAAGTCAAGCCCCTGAAACTTCTAACAACCAACAACCAGCATCCATATTATAAAAAAAACTTATTAACTAACTTTTTAAGACAACTTTTATAAAAACTTAACTACTAACTTATTTAAAATAAGCTGTATGGGCTTATGAAGGCTGATAAGCTCAACAGCTTCTTATCATTCAACTTATAACCTAAACTGATTTAAACAATTACCTCAAAACCACAAGATATATTCAACTTATTAAACTAAAAGCTGCAGCTTATCTTAAACTGCTTATCAACTAACATTAAGCAGATTCAAAAGCTTAAAAGTTAAGCACATTTATTAAAACTAAATTGAAACTAAGGAAGCTTAAAAGAGAAGGTGTACCTTGGCTTTCCAGCATGAACAAGAAAGCAATAAGCTGTGTGGGCTTATGGCTTAATCCACATAAGCCCTAAATCAAACCAACAATAATCCTAAACTAGTCCTAATGCTGACCCTCAGCTCTAAAATCCTCTTGATACCATAGCAGCCATCCAATTTCCAAGATGGTGATAAGTGCTTAATTACACATATCTTTTACCTCTAAAAACGAGCTTAAATGACCAAAAACAGACAAAAACTGCCAATAAAACTTTTATTAAAACTGAAATAAGTTCTTACAACTTTGAAACAAAGTTACATAATATGGAAATTACAATTGAAGAAACTTAAAAAAAACTGAATCGAAAAGAAATTAAACTACTAAATTAAACTAAAAAATTAACCACTAAAAATTACTACTCCATATGCTGGAATGATGGGGGTATTTATACCCGAAGCTTGAGCTCACCTCCTTCTTCTCGATCCTTCTATCCTCTTATCTCAGCCCTTGAATCACTCTCTCTCCTTGATCTTGAAGCTCAATCGTTCGATTAAAGGCGTGTATAACCCGGATTAATGACGTGGATATATGTGTGTTAGTTATGTGAGTGTAAACACTCACATACGTCACATCACCCAATCGTTTCATTAGATTATGCCAGGGTGGAATGGGGTTGTGGTTAATTGAAAGTGATGGATGGGTTAAGGAGTGTGAGGGGGTCATTAACCCTATGGTTAATTTGGGTGTGGGTGAGTGGTTAAGAAACTAGGGTTCATTGGTGTTCTTGAGTGTGTGTTCGAGTGTGTGTGAGGTAAATCTTATTTGGGGGAAATAGGGTGAACAGTAAGTGTAAAAAAAAGTTATAAGTGTAGCCGGGTTGGTCGGGTTAGGGGTTCGGGTTAATTGTGGGTAATCGGGTTGGGGGTTGGCTTATGATTGGTTGAGAGATGGTCCATGGGTAGTTTGACCCGGACTTTGACCCGCGCCTCTTTTGTATCTATGAGGTAATTACATCTTCGGCCCTTGTGTTTGGGTTTCCTATTTTCAAGTTATAAACAGCTTTCACCAATTGCAAAAACAGCCCCTGAACTTTATAAAACAACGGAGCTGGGCTTTGGTTGACTGTGGTTTAGCTGCAGTTGACTGAAGAAGGCTGAGGCATGATCTCTCTGGCTTCGGCTTTGATTTCTTTAGCTTCTTGATCATATCATACCGTTTCTCGTGTTCCGTTTTTGACTGATTTCTAGAATATTTTGACAATATCCATACCTGCCACATAAAACACAGATACCAGCACATTTTATGCATTTTTGATCCTTTTATGGGTTGAATAGGGCCTTATAAGCAAAAATAGATATGTGAATTCTACACTTATCCAACTTCGTTGAACATTTGGAGGTGCGAAGGCTTGAACCAATTTTGTTCAAAAGGTCATTTTAACTTGTATCATCATCTGTGAATCCACTTTGACAATGGTTTCTGAGATATCAGCTTTTTCAGCAACCATACTCTGAGATTTTCCTTGTTGACATTACAAAGGTAGCAGCACGGATAAATCAAGACTTGTTCTTCTAACAATGATTGAATGTACCTCACTTACAACCAGAGTTTTTGCATTCACAAACATGAATATTAGGGATATCTAACCTTTAAACCATGTAGGGTTCACGATGTCAACCTGCTTGTGCAAGAGTCGAATAACTTTTTCCTAAAGGAATCCACCTAAGACCAACAGATTTGAAAATTCTACCCGTGGGTTTCCACCTAAGATCAGATCTAGGAGATGTTTTCTCATACACAGCGGAAGTCTTATTAGGAGAAAACCTATGTCCTGTAAAGATCTGCCTACCAGGTTTCTGAGTATGATTCTTTTGATCTACGGGTTTGTTACTGTTTCTGGTCTTATGGGATTTAAATCTTAGCACGTGAAATTACTTTCTTCAGGAGTTTTGTTAACAGAGCATCAAAATTTGCATTAAAAAGACACACATATTACATTTAGAACAAACAAATTGTTTGGAATCTGAGAAAGAAACTAGAACTCTTAGAGTGATCTGCTTCTGGGCACAACCGTTATCGTTAACGCGACAAACTCTTAATACCGGTAAAACTCCTAGATGTTTGATTGTTAGCTCCTAGGTTTTTGGTCTGCTATCATCAGCAGAGTTATGAATTTTAGCAGAAGAAGTCATACTAGTGTTGAGTTCCTATCTCTTTCTCCATGTTATCTTTTATCTTAGCTTCATCTAGATAATGTGATTATGAACCATTGTCATTATGAACAAATCTGCCATGTTTTTAGAACTATTCCGTAGATAGCTAGAATATGCAATCATATGATATCAGTTTTTGCAAAGGCGGACTCGTATTTCTTATGCAAATAATGTTGAGATTACTGGTTTTTGACAAAATAATTAATTACATCACACCTTGGGAGCAACCCGTTTTTTTGACATTGAGGCTTCAGATTTAAACCTCATGTTGGTTTTGTGTAACAACGATTGGGGGGGTTCTTGGTGATTGTAAAACTGGTTTCTCCAAGACTGATGTTTTTATCAAACTAGTAAATCTACCCTATTTCCTTTTAACTCCTTAGGTCATTTTTCAATGCAGCAATTGCAAAAACCTTTTCCAGAAACTATCCTATTAAATACAGCAATATTAGCAAGCAAAGAATTTTGTCTGTTCAAATATAGTCTTAGATCTCGTATTTTTAATAGAAACATATAAATCTTTGTAATTTGCTTTTTTAAAGTCTCATTTTCCTTACGTAAATTTAGGCCACACTATGTACTAATCATGTTCATTGTTTCCAAGTACATCATTTTCCTTTTCCAATCTTGGCTTTATTACTTGTTTCATTCAAAATTTGACCATGTTTCCCCGATTTTAAAGCTTGATTTTGATATTTAAGTTGAGAGCAATACAATGTGCTTCCATCATGAAAAATCTCTATAAATTTGGGCAACAGTCTTTTGGTAAATATACTCAGACCTCTAGTTGATTGTTATTTGAGTATTCAATTGTCATTGTTAAATAGGTGATGAATCAGAGCATAGGACTTTAAACTTGACATGTTTCAGGATATAGGTCAACCCTACTTCAACAATGATTTCATACAGGTTGCTTCAGTAAGCTATTTTCCTATTGTCAAAGTGATATTGCATTTAGCAGTCAATTGTAACTCACTGAATGGCCTTAGTCATAAACGGGTCTGATATCTGCATCATCAGCATCTGTATCATTCCCTGACCTGCTGCTGTCATCTTGGACTTCTGATTCTGTTCCATTGCTTTCCATTACAACCAAACCATTATCCACTGCTTTACCCGTATGAATCTTACCCTCTTGCGTCTGCAACTGTCTTTTATTCACCCTTCTATCATGCTGTCTTTGATGACGTGTTCTTTCAGCAACAGACTTCTTGACATTACCCATGTGTTGGAGTAGTGTATCTCTAAAGTGTTTAACCTCGATTCTAGTGTATTCAACAAAGTACTTGTCTGTCATTTGACTATCATAATCTAAGGAAAATTGTGAATTGATGAACTTCTGAAACTGATTGTTTACCACCCAAATGGCTGCCATGGACCATCTTCTTGAAATTCATCTTTGTCAAGTTTCTTTTGTAGTTGATCTACGTTTAGGAGCATTATACTTGTGAAAGTATCAGCATCTTGACCAAAGAGTGACATGAATGCACGTTTGAATCCATGTTCAATGCGAGTGCCTTTTAAGTCTCCTTTTGAAAGAACTTGAAGGTGTGAATGAAGAGATCGAAAATATGCCATGCAT
Organism: Tanacetum coccineum; assembly: GCA_026074375.1. Lineage (NCBI taxonomy): Eukaryota > Viridiplantae > Streptophyta > Magnoliopsida > Asterales > Asteraceae > Tanacetum > Tanacetum coccineum. The sequence continues at coordinate 35,843 of BQNB010025440.1, forward strand.
CTTTCTTTTGCCTTTGAAATCTTGTATTTGATTGCATGCACATCTTTTGTTTTAGAATTCAAGCTGCATTCCTTTACTAATTTGCTGGATGTTGTCTCTGAATGATGACTGCCCCTTCTTTCTCAGAACAAGTGGACAAGCTCATTCATCATCTTGTAAAACCCTGAGTAATACGATTCAAGTGATTTACCATCCCGTGATGTGAATTTTCTAAACTCCCAATATAAACTGGTTTCAAGATCTTGAACATTGATTGATTTACCTTGTTTCAACCTTTTAATGGCTTTCCACATTTCACATGCATTCGGACAAACATCAACTGTAGAGTAGATATCGTTATCTATCCCTGTGAGTATGATCTGAATGGCTTCAGCTTCAGTTGATCTCGTATGTCTTGTGAAACATTCTTATAGTTCTCCATATACCTCTTTGTAGTTGTTTCAGAACTACCTTCAGCAACTGGAACTGTCTTCTCAGCCCATTGATACGTGTATGGTGGATTTTGGAGACAATAGTGGATGAGTTCACTGTTAGGTTTGGTGTCAATGTATCTCTTGATTCTGGATTTCCACTGAACGTAATTACCCGGTGCTAACATTGGTGGACGATCTTTGCTACCCGCTTCCATGATAGCATTATGAAGAGCATTCGATGATTGAGTTTGCAAATTGATATTTGAATTTGACATTTTGATGAAGTTGTGAATGGATATCGGATCTTAAGTGTTATGAAGTGTTGATTGTATTGTGGTGAGAGAGAATGCAATTAACTCCACGGGATTTTACAACTCTATGATTAAAACCGAGAAGGAAAAAGTTTACTTGTCGGGATTTTACAAAATCAATAGAAAAACCGTGAAATTAAAATTGACATATTTCGCTTGAGGATTGCATATTTCGCTTGGTTAAGAATTGCATGTTTCGCTTGAAAAATGAAAATTGCATGTTTCGCTTCAGTTTCTATACATATTTCGCTTGAACAAAATCCTGCATATTTCGCTTAAACTTAAATTTGCATGTTTCTCTTGAAATTCAACATATTTCGCTTGAACATTAAACCTGCATATTTCGCTTGTCTTCTAACTTATTTCGCTTAACAACTAACCTTGCATATTTCGCTTAACATTCAAACATATTTCGCTTGAACATTATTTAACATATTTCGCTTCACTTTTATACATATTTCGCTTGAACGCAATCCTGCATATTTCGCTTGATGTTGGACATATTTCGCTTGAGAGTTTAACATGTTTCGCTTCTACTTAGACATATTTCGCTTGACCATTAACGTTCATATTTTGCTTGTCTTTTGTTAACATATTTTGCTTTAAATTTAAACCTGCATGTTTCGCTTCACTATCAAACGTACATATTCCGCTCCAAATTTCACATGCATATTTCGCTTCACTATCAAACGTACATATTCCGCTTATCCTATGACATATTCCGCTCGGTGTCTCTTTCGGGTGTGGACCACAAACACAAACAAACAAATTGTCCTAATATTTGTAAGCTAAAATTATGGATCTATGTTTCTTGTTTAGAACCGGTTAGGACCACAAAATATTAAGCCAATCACAATTAAGCTTCGAAAATAAGCAACCAAAAAGCTAAGAAATAAGCTCGAAAATTTGTAACAAAAGTGAAGAAAACTAAGAGCCTAGTTTGAAGAACAAACAAAAAAATGGACGTGACCCTTGTGACTATTCTAAATCGAACCCA